>JAOUQZ010043681.1:0-5000 GCA_028564935.1 Neosilurus hyrtlii | reverse complement strand
TTGCTAGCTTCCGTTCCATGTTAAACGTCCAGTACGGCTCAAGCTCTTTATTGGTGGTGCTCATTTTATTCAAAAACTTGCTGTTATTGTTATGGTGTTAAAATAGCCCCGCCCTCATCTCCTCAGTTGATCGAGAGTTCATTTGTTGGGGGGTGTCTGTTGCTGTTCGGGTGTGTTCACAAGTTCTTCAGCTGCGTAAACCTGCTTCGTCTGTGATGGAGGAACTTTTATTTTTCTTTGAGATTTAAGAACGATTTGGAGTTTATTCGATATCAGTCACTGTATTGTCCGTCAGTGTTACTGTAATACACTGTTACATCATCACATACACTTCTTATTATTATTATTATTATTATTATTTATTGTACTGGTCACATGACTAGCTGTTGATTGGATCATGGTGACTGCTACTCAGCTAATCAGGATTCCTGTTGATGATGATGCCTCATCGAAGAGCCTTCATCTCAGCGTGGTGCTGATTCTGATTTTGTTCAGTTTCTTCCTCTCATCACATCTTGCTGCTTCAATTCCATTTAAGGAAATTGGGTTTTCTGAGAAATTACTGTGTGTTTTTTTTTTTTTTTCTTTTATCATCCAGGTTGTTTTTATTCTGTATTTTTAAACGATGAAACTGAATGTACGGTGTGTCTGTATTTTAACTGTATGATCTCTGTACTGTAACGCCACTGTATTAACCCTGACTCTACAGCAGGTTGGGGAGTGTGGAGCTCCCCTCTGTAGAGTTCACCGCCTCGCTGTTTCACAAGTTCAATAAACGCAGTTAGAGAAATAACTCTACAGTATCATTTTCAATGCCAGTCTGTGTCTTGTTTAACTCTAGAAAAAAACCTGTTTTGATGTTTAACTCACAGATTAAAGGTGCCATATGTCATTCGTTCATTCATTCATTTCTGAGCTGCTTAATCTAAATTAGGGTCGCGAGGAGGCTGGTGCCCATCTCAGCCGAATCTGGGCGAGGGCAGGGTACACCCTGAACAAATCACAGGGCTAACACACACACACACACACACACACACCATTCACACTCGCACCCAGGGGTGATTTGGAAGCACCAATCAGCCTACTGTGCATGTTTTTGGACTGGGAGAGTTAACCCGAATACCCAGAGGAAACCCACCCAAGCACCGGGAAAACATGCAAATTCCACACAGACACCCGAGCCCGGGAATCGAACCCAGGACCTTTATGCTGTGTAGCGGATGTGCTAACCTGTCCAGGTGCCATATGTAATATAACAAATTCTTCCTGCATCCGTACAAACGATGCTGTTTTAAAGATACTAAAGAAAATGTTTTTTTTCTCAAAATCAAAATCATGACTGCTGTCGTCATTTCAAGGACCCTCTTACATTTTTTTCTGATAGTGAATTAACCCAGCCTCCATTCACAGCTCGAGTAGCATGAAGCAAGGAGCAAAATGTCCCGGGCTAGACGAGGTGTGTAGTTTGCATGTTCTCCCTGTGCTTGTGTGGGTTTCCTTTGGGTTTGTGAATGTTGTGTGTTTGCGTTGGCTTTATGATGGACTGGTGATCCGTTCAGGGTTTACCCCGCCTTCGTCCTGAGTCAGCCGAGACAAGCTCCAGCCCCAGATGAATCCTGGGATATCATCACCTGAAATATCGAGCATGTATCAAGACTTAAGAGCGAAACAAAGTCAACGACATGCAGTAGTGATCTTCGCCTCCATCTCGTCCTGACATTGCGTGACCTCCTTCACTTATATAAATGATTTAAGGAAGGGGCGAGGCAGGGTTTGCGTGCTCTGGATTGATGGAGGGCAGAGGATTGTGGGATATTTGGCTGAAGAGGTGTAGAAGTGAGTGGGCAGGATGGAGAAGGCACCTCAGCAGTGTGCACTGGTGCAGTGATCGGATTGTGACTCACCCAGATGCCGTACTGCCTTATTTTAAGACACACCCTCTCTCTCTCTCTCTCTCTCTCTCTCATCCTCTGGCCGCAATCTGTCACCCGCGTGACCCGTCGAAACCGACTCGAGCTTGGTTGCATGGCAACATGGCGACGGAGGTAAGAAAGTGGTATTTATCTCTCAGGTTTCCTGTCCGGGGTGTTTATTATTCCTTCAGTGTCGCATAGATCGGATTAGAAGGTGCTTTCGTGTTGTTTCTGTATCACTGGAGTGTGAAAAGGTTCCCAGCAGCCTTTAAAAGCAGGTAAACTGGTTCCGGTAGGAAATCTCATGCAAATTCTTCCACACGCAGGTTCCCTCAGTTAGAACCCCGACACAAGCATTACCGTGGACTCACCCAGAATCAGTACCGTCAGCCGTGTGTGGTATTCATGTGTGTGTATTCATGTGAAGGTGTTCTGTGTGTGGTTTTCATGTGTGTGTATTCATGTGAAGGTATTCTATGTGTGTATTCATGTGAAGGTATTGTGTGTGTGTATTCATGTGTGTGTATTCATGTGAAGGTATTCTGTGTGTGGTATTCATGTGAAGGTATTCTGTGTGTGGTATTCATGTGAAGGTATTCATGTGAAGTTATTCCGTGTGTGGTATTCATGTCAAGGTACTCCGTGTGTGTTTTCATGTCATGGTATACTGTATGTGGTATTCATGTGTGTGGTATTCATGTGTGTGGTATTCTGTGTGTGGTATTCATGTCAAGGTATTCCGTGTGTGTTTTCATGTCACGGTATACTGTGTGTGGTATTCATGTGTGTTGTATTCATGTGTGTGTATTCATGTGAAGGTATTCTGTGTGTGTATTCATGTGAAGGTATTCTGTGTGTGGTATTCATGTGAAGGTATACTGTGTGTGATATTCTGTGTGTGATTATCATGTGAAGGTATTCTGTGTGTGATATTCATGTGAAGGTATTCTGTGTGTGGTATTCCGTGTGTGTTTTTATGTCACGGTATACTGTGTGTGGTATTCGTGTGAAGGCATTCATGTGTGTGGTACTTATGTGTGTGGTATTCACGTGGAGTTGTTCTGTGTGTGGTATTTATGTGTGTGTATTCATGTGAAGGTATTGTGTGTGTGTGTGTATTCATGTGAAGGTATTGTGTGTGTGGTATTCATGTGAAGGTATTCTGTGTGTGGTATTCATGTGAAGGTATTCATGTCAAGGTATTCATGTCAAGGTATTCCATGTGTGGTATTCATGTCAAGGTATTCCGTGTGTGGTATTCATGTCAAGGTATTCCGTTTGTGGTATTCATGTCACGGTATACTGTGTGTGGTATTCGTGTGAAGGTATTCATGTGTGTGGTATTCTGTGTGTGGTATTCATGTGGAGGTGTTCTGTGTGTGGTATTCATGTGAATGTATTCATGCGTGTTGTATTCATGTGAAGGTATTCTGTGTCTGGTATTCATGTGAAGGTATTCTGTGTGTGGTATTCATGTGAAGGTACCTTTCCTAAAGTTGAAAGAAATATTGTTTAATGCCATGTAAGGATTGGTCACATGCACACGAATTTTCTGTTAAAGCCAAAGTTTATCTTGTACAATATTGCACTATTACACTGATACACTATTACAGTGATGGTGTTAACCTATTGCACTGATACACTGATGCAACTATTCAGTGATACTGTTACACTATTGCACTAATACAATGTTACAGTGATACTCTATTACATTGATAGTGTTAACCTATTACACTGATACACTAAAACAGTGATAGTGTTACACTATTGCACTAATACACTATTACAGTGATAGTTACATTATTGCACTAATACACTACTGCACTCATACACTAATGCACTATTGCTGTGACAGTGTTACACTTGCACTAATACATTATTTCACTGATGCACAATTACAGTGATAGTGTTACATTATTACACTGATACACTATAACAGTGATAGTGTTACACTATTGCACTAACACAATATTACAGTGATAGTATTACATTATTGCATTAATACACTACTGCACTAATACACTATTACAGTGATAGTGTTAACCTATTACACTGATGCACTATTACACTGATAGTGTTACATTATTGCAGTAATACACTATTACAATGATAGTGTTAATCTATTACACTGATGCACAATTACAGTGATAGTGCTACATTATTGCAGTAATACACTATTACACTGATACACAATAACAGTGATGGTGTTAACCTTTTACACTGATGCACTATAACAGTGATAGTGTTACACTGTTGCACTAATACACTATTAAAGTGATAGTGTTACATTATTGCACTAATACACTACTGCATTAATTCACTATTACAGTGACGGTGTTACATTATTGCACTAATACACTACTGCATTAATTCACTATTACAGTGACGGTATTACATTATTGCACTAACACACTACTGCATTAATACACTATAACAGTGATGGTGTTACATTATTGCTGTAATACACTACTGCACTAATACACTTACACCGTTACATTATTACAATAATACATGGATACACTGATACACTAACACACTGAAGCATTATTACACTAGTACACTGTCTATCTATCTATCCATCCATCCCTCCATCTGTCTATCTATCAATCTATTTATCAATTCCTTATCTATTCATCCATCCATCCATCTGTCTATCTATCAATTCCTCATCTATCCATCCATCCATCCATCCATCTGTCTATCTATCAATCTATTTATCAATTCCTCATCTATCCATCCATTCATCCATCTGTCTATCTATCAGTCTATTTATCAATCCTTCATCTATCCATCCATCCATCCATCAATCCCTCATCCATCCATCCATTTATCTGTCTTTTTATATATAAATATATATTTAAAAAAAAAAAAAAATAAAAAAAAAAATATATATATATATATATGTCTATCATGTATCCATCTATTGATCCATCATCTATCTATCCATCCATCTATCTATCCATCTATCAATGTGTCTTTCTATGTGTGTGTGTGTATGTGTTTGTATGTGTATATATATATATATATATATATATATATATATATATATATATATATATATATTGTATGTGGGAAAAAATAACAGTA
>JAOUQZ010043680.1:0-10000 GCA_028564935.1 Neosilurus hyrtlii | reverse complement strand
ATCAACCTGTCATCGTTTCGAACATTCAGGAGGTGAGAAACTAAATGCTTTGGGGTGTAAAAAAATGATTGAAATGTAGGATATCCATGATTCAGGTAAAAAAACAGAATTGGTCATGCTTAAAATCAACAGGAAATACTTGAAAAACAAAAAAGTTTGTTTGTTTCTGTTTGAGTTTTGGTATATTATCTCTGTTTATAAATGAGAAGCGACATTACCACGACAATATCAATAAAGTTTAACATCACATAACTGTTTCACCTTTGACTTATTTTACTTTGTATTATTTGATATTTGGTATTATTTTACATTTACATTTAAATTTACAGCATTTGGCAGATGCTCTTATCCAGAGCGACTTACAATCATCATTTTGATACAACTGAGCAATTGAGGGTTAAGGGCCTCGCTCAAGGGCCAAACAGTGGTGATAGTGGGGATCGAACCGCTGACCTTCAGGTCAGTGACCCGTCGCCATTTTGATCAGTGGAGGTTTTGAATGACTGTAAGTTTCTGAAAAGCTTAAATGTAATGTGCAGTTTATAGAGCAGAATTTAATTGTGATTTTTTTACCCATGTTGCTCTTTATGATAGAAAAACTAAAATAAATATAAAAATAAATCCATATTTAAACTAAAGCTGCTAAGATGTGGGGAGCACCATAATGTCACAATAATAATGAAGCGTTTTATTACTTAAAAATTGGAGAAATTTCCGAACGATTAAATGAGGAATCATAAAAAAAATATATAAAAAATAAATTTTGTGAATTTATTTGAAAAAAAAAAAAAAAACATAGCTGCATTCAAAAACCAAATGATGGATTCCGATTTTAATCTGGCACTGAGGAAGGAAATTCTCTCTTTCATTTGCCTTTCTGTTTCATTACTGTTTGCTTTTTCTTTTCTTGTTATTGATATGCTTAGTCATTCTGCTTGTTCGTTTAGCCTCTCCATGTACTCTCTTTGTGACAGTTTGGGGTTTTGCACTAATAAGACAAGGCACTGGGTTAGTAAATGGGCTAGGAGTGACATCTCAGGTGTGTTTTTTCATACTACATTTCCTTCCACTTGGTATGTGCGGCAGTGCAGTGGTGGTCGATTGTCAGCGGTAGACGTAGAGGGGTAGTTTGAACCAGCAGGAAACGCAATGAGTCTTGCCTGTCTCAGATTACCTGCAATTTATTTATGTGTCCTTTGTGCTTGCTAAGAAAGAAGCAGACCTCCAAAGCGAGACAGAGAGGGGTGTGTGTGTGTGTGTGTGTGTGTGTGTGTGTGTGTGTGTGTGTGTGTGTGTGTGAGCTAATCTTGAAAAAGTCACTGAAAAGCATAGGAAATGAAAGTGACAATAAAAAGCACATTTGAATTGCACAAGCCTGCATCCTATCTCCACATTTCCATGAACTTAGAAGTACTGAAGGGTCACTCCCACTTACTAGGTCACCACTATCACACAGTACCACGCTGATTAAAAGTCACAGGGGCGTAGTTTGAGATACACCCTAGTAATTCACTACTGCGTCAAAAAAACGTGATTTTCAGGTTTTACCAATAAAAATGTCTAGACTGTACAATTGTTGTTTTTTTTTATTTAATTCCTAACATATATGCATCAAAGCCTGCATTTAATGAGGGAATACATGATGTTGCTTGGTTTCCCCCCTCCAAGTCAAGTCTCAGTACTTGACTTGAAATTCCCACTCCTGAATCATTAAATATAAAAGTACCACAGTAAATTACTAAAATGAAGTCCTTTTTAAAAACTCATTCGGTATTAACAAACTTCATCTGGTGTAAACAACCTTCTCCGCAGTGCGCTCACAAATGCTCCCTTTTACGTTAAGGCACATTGCTAAATTCAAACGCTGCAAATTCATAAAAATGGTGTGATTAACTTGGTGAATATGTTGCATTATCATAGAAAGAATGAAGAACATGTGTGTTCGGCGTCTGAAGGCAGGGAGTCTGGTTTAAAGGATGAATCTGATCTAAACAAGTGCCTTTTAAGTCAGTGAAGAAAAACGACACTTGACTTTCACTTTTGATGGATGAAACAGACTATTGTATGTTGAGCATGTTTCAAGTGAAATACATTCACAGAGCTTTGTGGAAATTTTAACAGGGTTAAAAATATTTGTTTAAAATGTCATGTTAAAATCTTTTACAGAAATATATGCTGCTAAGGAGATTGTTTTAAAAACTTAAAATTAATTTTCCCCATTTTTTATTTTTCTATAGCCCTTGTAGTTCAAATTTAATTAAACCATATCTCTGTCTAGTTTTGTCCTATCAAACAAAGATATGCGTAGCATTATTAAAAGTATTTTTTATTGATCTTTCATATTTTTTTTTAAAGTTGCATGTGATCGGTTTGGTGTTAGATGGGCCACATATATAGAAGTATAATAATATAATAGTGTTATACTGCTGCATTGCACTTTGCTACAGATTGCAACAATCCCATAGCATTAATGGTGCTTGACTTGTTTTACAGTGCCATTTTAATAAATTAAAATAAACAACAACTATAACAATGCTGCACTCCATCTGGGCTGTGTTATATTCAGTTGAAAACAAAATTCCTACATTTAAAACTCAATTATGTCAAATACACATTTATTTATACACATCATATTCACCCCACTGGCATTTTTCAATTTCCATTCACTTATATTGCTAAAATGTGTTAGCTCCCTTTAAAAAACGAAGTTAATTTCGATAATTTTCTCATTGAAATCATCAACCTGTTTGCCATATCCAGTACTTCCGTTTCTTTAAACAGATCACCAGACGTAATTAAACTTTTATTAAATGTAATTAATTATTCCCTTAGCACTGGTTATAAACCTATATCTTTTAAACTAGCAGTTATCAAACCTTTTATTAAAAAGCCTGACCTCAACCCCTGTCACCTGTCCAACTACAGACCAATATCAAGCTCTTAGGAAAAGCTCTAGTGCAGCAATTATTTTAAATTATAGGTAGGGATAACATTCCTAAAATGTATTACTCAGAATATAGCCCTCATCATAGCACAGATACAGCAGTCATTGTATGGTATACAAACGAAATGGAAATTTCTTTGTACATACTAATGTTAAGTCTGGTATTCCACAAGGTTCCATTCTAAAGGCCCTCTACTTTTTATCTGCATGCATGCTCCGTTTACGTGATATGGTTTGTTAAGATGTTATTGGCTTCCACTGTCAGGCTGATGACACAGTATATCTCAGCAAAGAAAAGTGATAAAAGTGATAAATGTGTAAAGGACATCACAAACTGGATGCTTTTAAATTCTAATAGGAGAGAATTACTTGTCCTCTTCATGTCTTAGTGGCACATAGGGCCTTCACAGAGCTCTTCCACTCTTCCCTGTCGGCCGCCACAGTCCACACCTCGTCCCATGAACTCCAGCCTGCCCTCTCTCCTTTCTTGCTCTATAGTCTGTCTCCATGTTGTTTTTGGTCTTCCTTTTCTTCTTTTTCCTTGCTCAGATCACCAAATTACAATTGTTATCATGATCTTGTCTGAGAATACGACCAATCATCTTCCATCTGCGAAGTTTAACGTCTTCGCTCAGTGGCTTCATACTTGCTCATTCTAGAAACTGGTCTGTACTGATGTGATCTTCCCAGCGGAAGCGGAGGATCCTTCTCAAACATTTGTCATTAAACACATTTAATTTAAACACGTTTAATAGCCTCCTTTGTTCATTTTCCAAGTGTCACACCCATACAGCAAGACAGGCAACTCTAGTGTCTTATGCAGCCTTAGTTTTGTTTTCCTCAAGATTGAGAAGATTGCTTGTTTCTGAGATCCTTCATTCCACCTCCCTCTTTACAAACTTTAGCTTCTAAAATACTTGGTGGTGTCTTTCATCAGTCATCTGCTGATCATTATCTTTGCTCAGTTCTTTGCATTTATTCTCAGCACTTGTATTTTTTCATCCAATTTTATCATTTTTGTCTTGAATATGTTGTTTAGTCTAGAACAGAACTACATCATCAGCAAAATCTTAGTCGTCGAGTTTTGATGTAAACTTCCATCCTATACCATTTTCAACAAAAATCCTGACATATATTTCAGCCTTGTTTGACTCCGGTCTTTATGTCAAACCACTCACCTATTTCTCCCTGATCTTCTACAGCACATTGAAAGCTCTCATAAAACAATTTATATATAAATCAATCACCCACAAGCTTTCGCGGTGCACAGAATTTTTCAAAGTCTATGAAGTTCAAATATAGAGTGTCTTGCCACTCATTCACCTGGTCTGATATTCCGCAATATGAACACCTGATCCGCTGTCCCTATCCCACTTCGATAATCTGCTTGTTCTTTCCTTAGCCTCTTGTCAAATCTATTTCTCACTCTATCGATCACAATTTTCCCCAGTATCTTCCCGACAATGGACAGTAGAGTGATGCCTCTATAGTTTTTACACTCTTTTGCCAGCTTTACAATCAGCCCCTTCCTCTATACCTCTGGGAAGGTTTCGTATTTCCATATTTTTGACAGTAACTGGTGGATTTGATGCACCAAAAACTTGATGTTGGCCTTCAGTAACTTGGCTGTGATGTTGTCGATTCCCGGTGCTTTCCCCCTCTTCAGTTTCTTGACTGCCTCTTTTACCTCGCCTATGGTTGGTTTATTGACAGGTATCTCTTCATTTCCTTCATCTAATTCAAACCCATTCTCTTCCTTGCTGGTTGCCGGATTTGCTGGTTGTTCTCTGTTCAATACCTCTTTAAAGTGCTCTGTCCATCTAGCCTGTACTTCGCTTTTCTTACTGAGTAGTTTTCCATCCTTATTCAGCACTGCTGTGCTCTGCTTGGGCTTTTCATTGCACATTACCTTTGTTAATCCATATAGTGTCTTCATATTCTGACTTTGTGCTGCCTCTTCTGCTTCATTTTCATTTTTTCTTGTCTGCCTTTACAGTCCTGTTCACTTCCCTTTTCTTTTTCGCATACTCTGCTCTAAGCTGCCCCTTGACTCTTTCTGATCGAGCACTCAAGATCTTATTATTAATGTCCTCGCATGGTCTACGAGGCTCCACGACTGCTGGCTGATCAGTGCCTTTTTGTTCTTCCTAGGTCTACCCAGGACTGTTTCTGCAGTTTCTTTATACGCTTTTCTCATTACCCCAAAGTCTCGTTCCACCTCTTCTTCCCCTCATGGCTTCTCTTCTTCTTCCTCCAGTGCCTGGTACTTATTTCTAAATGTTAAACTTCTTCAGCACTTCCTGATTTTTCAACTTAGATGTATCATACTTAAAGCTCCGTTGTGCACACAAGATAGTGGTCACTTGCAATGTCAGCAAATCTATAGACTCTTGTGTGGCAGTAATACACTTTTTTAATTGTGATAGTTTTTTTGCTCTCAGACAAAGAACACTGGTAGAGACACAACAGAAAGTGACATGGGGGCAGCCTTGGCCTAATGGTTAGAGAAGTGGCTTTGGGTCCAATGGATGGGTTGAATGCAGAAGTCAAAGTTTCCCTTGCAAAAATGTATAAAAGTATAAACAGTATAAAATACAAAAAAAAATGTAAACTAATATTCAATCTGCTTAGAAATTTGCTGTCATTAAAATGTGATGTCATACTCACTCACTCACTCACTCATTTGCTGAGCCACTTACTCCTACTAGGGTCGTGGGGAGGTTAGAGTCAACACCGATTGAAGATGGGGTACACCCTGAACAAATTGTCACACCATTGCAGGGCCAACACACATCACAACTATTCACACTCACACCTAGGGGCAATTTGGAACAGCTGATGAACGTGTCTTTGAACTGTGGGAAGAAAAAGGGGAGAGAGAGAACGTACCGTTCCTCCCACACAGAAAACATGGCCAGATTTGCTGTCTTGGATTCCCAGCCATGGGTTTTGTATTTGCCATTTCTTGATGATAATGTCAGGGTAGGCAATACACTAATGTCCACAAATAACACGAGCTTGAATCAAATATACCCAGCGATGATTTAAAATGAAAGGGCTATTATTAAAGCTTCCCCTGGATAGGCATGCTCTATATTTTCTATGACTGCAGCATCAGACACGATGACTGTAGTAATTGTCACTGTGCTTCCTACTCTTTCTCTCTCTCTCCTCCCTTAACTCCCATTAAATTCGTTGTGCACAATGTCACTTCTTTTCCTATCGTGCATCAGATGTTGAGTTTTGGCAAAGGTCTTTCCAACAACTTCCCACTTCCGTCCTGGTGAGAAACAGAGTGTGCGGTCCTTGTCCCGGGCGATGACCGATCTGGTATGGGGTTATTTGTTGTGTGCATCTCATGGTGTGTCTTGGGCAATTAGACCTGGCGGAGCCCATCCCTCTCCAGGTGCCAGATATACTGGTGGATTTAATTCGGAGTTACTTTCTCCAAGCCTTTGCCTAAAGTGGTTTGAATGGTAAGTGGCTGAGTGTGTCGACACGCCAGGGGGTCATACACACTTTACCTCTGGAACAGGCTTAAGTTCTCAGCCTTCCTTTTCACTATGGCGAGCTTGATGGCGGCTGTAAATGGTACTGGAGCTTCCTACTGCCAGCAAGGATTTATTTATTTTCCCACCCTTGCTCCTTCAGGATAATATCCACCTTGGGTCGTGGGAAGCTTGTGGATGTACTTCTCAGAGGTCCAGGACCTCTTTTTTGCATGACAGAAGCACAGAATGAAGGGGTAACCTTGTAAAAAAAATTCCCTTTCTCTGTGCAAGTCCAGCATGGTGGTGTAGTGGTTAGCACATATGTCTCATAGTATGAAGTTTCTGGGTTCGAATTTAGGGCTTGGCGAAGGCATTTCTGTGCAAGTTTGCATGTTCATCCTGTGGTTGTGTGAGTTTTCTCTGGGTACACCAGTTTGCTCCAACAGTGCAAAGACATTGGAATAACTGGTTGTTCACTGTGCTGCATCTCATACCAAAGTCATCTGTACTTCTAAGGCATGTTATTCCCCCCTAATCTAGTTGTATCCAATTCTCTTTCGTTAAGTATTGCCTTCCCTTGTGGTCACACGACCACCTCCAAACAGAGAGGGGCATAAGCATGCACATGCCTCCTCTGTGACATGCAATGCTGCCACCCGCCACTTTTCAAACGGACACGCATGCATATTTGGAGGCGGTCTAACACACTCGGAGAGAAAGCGCTATCCACCCCCTCGTACGACAGCCATGATTGACTGGTGATTGCTGTGTGAGTGACAAGGAATTGAGCGTATGCCACCCCTCCCTCCCATGACAACTTAGCCAGTTAGCTCCCATGGACTCCTGGTCATGAATGGCTGTGGCATCAACCCAGATTCAAACTCGCGATCTCCAGGTTCATAGTCACGCACCTTGTTGATATGCCACTTGGGGGCCTAAGCCATGATTTTTCATGTGTCTTGGTTCTTTTTTCTTGGTTTCGCTTCCCACATCCATTTTTAATGATGATTATAAATTAGTCTTATGTGTTGCTGCTCTTGCTCTATAAACTATGATGATTGTTGGATTATTGGCAATAAACTTCACAGTGATTTCATTCACTTCCATCCCACCTCCATACGAAGCATGGTAGAACTGCTTTTTATTTAGCTGCTGTATGAGTAACCTCAGAGAATACACACACACGCACACACACACACACACACACACACACACACACACACACACACACACACACACAATAACTGGGTAAATGTATGACAGAATACTATTTGTTCTCATCTTGGTGTAGGATATACAGATCTGGTCCATATTCGGCTATTCTCATTGCAAAAGAACTTCAAAGAATGCTCAAGGGAATAACACAAATGTTAGCAGGGACTTCAGATATATTTACATCTGTCTCTGAAGCCATTCCACCTGTATCCTATCCTGTGCTTGCTTTCTGTCTTTTCACTTCACTGGCCTTGTAATTTTTTCTCCACCTTCCACTTATTTTTTACTTAACAGATTTCTGGGTAGCACAGTGTTGTAGTGCTTAGGCGCCTTGGCCCAGTGTCGGCTGAGATAGGCTCCGGCCTCACCACGATTGTAGTAGGATTAAGTGGTTTGGCAAATGAGAGAGTGGGCGAATAAGTTAGAGATGTCTTTTCTATCCATATTTTTTGATACTTTTTAGAAAACAGGAAGTGAAATTTGCATTTCCTGAAGATATCATGATGCTAATTCATATGTAAGTTATACTTTAAGCTAATCCTTAATATGAATGTTGGCAGGTCACCCCAATAGTGGCTACCACTGATCAGACTGCACATCTCCGAAATCAGCGGTGCCTAGGCACATCGACCGAATCAGGATGTAAAGCTACAGGACTAATGCACTCTAAAACAACAGAACAAAATAATAGAACCTGCCTAAAAATGTTAATAACAAAACAATATTAATAAGTGTGTTTTCGTGGAAAGAATAAAATTGTACACCCTGTCTTGCAATTTCCTGGACATGTGATTGCTTTTTAAATTATATTTTCCAAAATGAAATCAGCCAGCACTGGGTGAAGGCGGGGTACACTTGCAACCGCTCACAACAGCTCACCAGACCATTGCAGGGAAAAACACACACAAATCGTCTCAGCATAATAAAGCGTCAAAACTGTATTTTTGTGGATTTGACTAACTTTCACAGGACGTACATAAGAACTTACATGTAAATAACACGAAATATTAATCGACAAATACGATGTAGTGCTTCCCCTGTTTGACAGACCACCATCCGCCACTACCTCTGTGACGGCATGGGTATAAAATTGGGGCTCAAATAGTAAAGGAGTGGTTCAGGGAGCATGAGGAATCATTTTCACACATGAACTGAGTCCTGACCTTATCCTTGTTGAATGATTTTTGGGATGTGCTGGAGAAGACTTTGTGTGGTGGTTGGATTTTCCTTCATCAGTTTAAGACGTTGGTGAAAAATGCACCCAAATCTGGATTGAAATAAATGTTTTTGATGTTGCTTAAATTTGTTAAAACAATGCTAATTGGCAGTGGTTGGCTCAGTGGTTAAGGCTGTGGATTACTGATCCAAAAGTTAGGGATTCAAGCCCACGTACAACCATGCTACCACTGTTGGGTCCTTGAGCAAGGCCCTTAACGCTCAGTTACTCAGTTGTGTAAAAATAACAAATGTAAGTCACTCTGGATAAGGGTGTCTGCTAAATATCATAAATGTAAGCTAGCCGATTGGAAAGACAAGCTACTCATGGCTTTAGAAAAGACAGATTGTTATTTAACATTTAAGTAATACATATTTGTGTGTGTAAAAGACAGAGAGAGAGAGAGAGAGAGAAAGAGAGAGAGAGAGAGAGAGAGAGAGAGAGAGAGAGAGACTTTAAACTCTGCTCATTATTTCTGGCATCCCAAAATTAATTAAAGTAAATTTATATTTAATAAATAAAATATTTTGTAAGACAAAATTAATTAAAGTAAGATTTGTCTACAAACTGAGTGCACCGTACAACGAAATCTTAACAACGAAAAACAACATAAGAGTGAATTAATAAAAACTTTTTGTTCAGGAGTCACACATAAAATTGCTTTGTCATGCAGGAATGAAACTATTACAGAAGCTTATCTATGTAATTTGTCTCATGACCAGATGGAGGACCGGATGTTTATGGGGATGCTTGATCATAAATCCGGGCAACATCTGTTACGGCCTCTGGGTTTTGGGGAAAGGAAAGGAGAGAGCATGCAAAAGGAGACAGGTGGACGAGAACTTCCATTAGAAGTTCTGCCATGCAGAATCCCATTATTTTAATTAAGTGAACAGTTAGGTGCTATTAAAAACTATGAGAAATGAACACAAACAGGTCAGCACCAAGGTTTCCAGGTTGAATTAACCATTTACAATTCACTACAAACAAGTCTAACCTGTACTTGTTCCAACTGTATTATAAACCACAAACATTACCAGAATCAATAAATAGAAAAGAGGGTGGCACGGTGGCGCAGTGGTTAGCACGTCCGCCTCACAGCAAGAAGGTCCTGGGTTCGATTCCCAGCTCGGG
>JAOUQZ010043679.1:5000-12665 GCA_028564935.1 Neosilurus hyrtlii | reverse complement strand
GTACAGGATGTTCTTAGAGGGAGAGAAAAAAGGACATTGGTAGAGACGAAGTAGAGGACATTGGTACAGATGGAGTAGAGGACGTTGGTACAGATGGAGTAAAGGACATTGTTAGAGGCAGAGTAAAGGACATTGAATTCAGAGGCGACTCGTATATTACAGTGCTTGAAGTGTGTGTGTGTGTGGTGTCCTGTGATGATACAGGTCCTATTCTGGTTGTATTGTTAAGTTCCTCCTGGTGTTTCTGTGAGAGGCCTTGAATCCTCCGACCAAGACGCTGAGGATGAAGTAATTAGTAAATGATGAAGGAGGAATTAATAATCTGCTCATTTACTTCTACACTGTACATGTCTGAAGATGTGGGCTAATAGAGCTAACCTGATTAATTTTGCATTACCGTTTAGCTAAAGGAACGCAGTGTCAGAGTTTTCACTGGAGCTGTACGACCTGATGAAATGATAAAGATGTCGGCGGATAATGTTTCATGATTATCTTCCTTCCACTGCATGATTCATGGCTGGAGAAATGAATAGAACCTGTAGAGACAACGCTGAAGTGAATGTGAGAGGAATAGCAGTGTTGGTTAGAGGGCATTGTTTCCTGTTTGGTAGGAAATTGCATTGTGGGAGTGACTCCCATTTAGGAAAAAGAGCATTTCAGAAAAGCGTTTGTCATGTCATGTGAGGTTACCATGGATTCATTCATCTTCTTAAACACTTTATCCTTTATTAGGGTTGGAAGCAGGCAGGAGCCCATCTCAGCCGACCCTGCACAAAGGCTGCTAACTGGTTGCTAATTCCATGTCCAATCATGATACCTCACCTTCTATCAGTAACTTTAGAGCTGTTACTTGAATATTCTGTAAACTTTTTAATCTTATTTTAACTCTGTCCCAACTATTGTTGAGTGTAATGCAGGCATTCAATTCTAACTTTCTTTGTATTTACAAAACTCAATTAATTCGGTCTGCCCTGCGATGGCCTGGCGAGCTGTCCAGGGTGTACCCTGCCCTTGCCCAGAGTTGGCTGAGATGGGCGCCAGCCTCCCCGCGACTCTAATTAGGATTAAACGGTTCAGAAAATGAAGGATGAACAGTTAATTTGGTAAGTAAGAATATTAAACATCTTTTCGTTATAATTTTAATTGAATAAACAAATCACAGATTTTGAAGGCTGGAGCCTATCTCAGCCAACTCTAGGCGAAGGCGGGGTACACCCTGAACATTGCCAACATACACACAATCATTCACACTCACACCTAGGGGCAACTGGGAACATACAATTAGCCTAATGTGCATGTTTTTGGACACGTGTTTGCACGGGGAGAACATGCAAACTCCACACAGAACCTCCCGTACTGAGCCCGGGACTTGAACCCAGGACCTTCTTGCTGTGAGGCAGATGTGCTAACCACTACAGCGCTGTGCCACCCAGCATGGTGTTGTAGTGATTAGGTTCGATTCCCAGGTTCTGGCATTTCTGTGTGGAGTTTGCAAGTCCTTCCCATGTTCGTATGGGTTTCCTCCAGATATTCCAGTTTCTTCCCACAGTTCAAACACATGTACATTAGGCTAACTGGCTGTTCCAAATCACTTCTAGGTGTGAGTGTGAGTGTAAATTGTTGTTTGTTGTCTCTATGATGGTTTGGTAAGCTTTTCGGGGTCTTTTCCAGTGTTGGCTGAGATGAGCTCCAGCCTCCCTGCGGCCCTAATAGGATTAAGCGGTTCAGCAATGAGTGAGTGAGTGAGTTACTATTTAAAAAAGCATTTATTAATACATGTTTTGGTTAATGCTAACCCTGATTCTGAAGGTGGTAGATAGTAAGTTTTGATTAATGCATTTAATATTAATTTGGGAAGCAGAACCTCTGACACAGGTACTCCAGTTTCATCCGGTTACTTGGGTTTCCTCCGACAGTCCAAAGACATGAACATTAGGCTAACTGGCTGTTTCCAATTGCCCCTAGGTGTGAGTGTAAACAGTTGTGTGTGTATGTTGTCCCTGCGATGTATTGGCGAGCTGTTCAGGGTGTTTTTTTCCTTGGTGCAGTGTTGGCTGAGATAGACTCCAGCCTCACTGAGACCATAATAGGATTAATCACTTCAGCAGATGAGTGAGTGAGTATTTATTTATATATTTTGTGGTTACGCATGCCTATACCTCAAGATCTGCTTGACATGTCGCTGTTGAAATTTCAGGGTAGCAACTGGGGACCAAAGGCTGAGACGAGTTTATGAAAAAGTCATCATAGGTCAAGTTCAAGGTCAGCAAAATGGCCTCTAATTGCTTACAACGGCTAGGTAGCAACTGGTATGATCCCCCAATCAGGGAAGTAGCCTGATACAGGGGCATTTCTTAAAACCAACCCATGCCTCTTCTGTTCGATGGTGTCCCAGATTTGTTCGTATTCTCTCCCTGGGTTGATGGATGTCTCCATGGGGCAATTACTGTACAACGTTCCAGGAGTGTAGCAGGTCTGTACTCTTCAACTGTAAGAATCTGATTGCAAGGAGTCAGAGGAGGTAAATGAAAGAAACTGTGTGTGTGTGTGTTTGAAAGGGGAGGGACATGGGACGAGCATCCGACTGAGCTCTGCTGCTCTGGATGCAGTCTCTATGGCAACACACTTTGCTCACGCAATCAAATCCAGGCATGAGTCTATGCTCCGCCCACTTTCTTATATCCCCACAACATCTTCGATTCTTGCCCTTCACTGGCACAGCCTTCCACTCTGCCTGCATACTGTAAGCTTCCTCTCTAAGTATTTCCAGTTCTTCCTCTGTGCGGCACGGCCGAAATATTTCCAAGCTACTTTCAAGTTGATATATTTTTTTTTGTAAGTATTTAAAGCAACACTTTATCCTTGACCCACATGTGCAGTGTGCAACTCTAATACCAGTGAATCTTCTTATCTTCCTGTGATCCCTCTATTTCTTTATATCTACCCCAGATCTGTTCCTCAAAGTCTTGTGTATGCATGATAATAAGGCCTGCAAACAAAAGAGTCTTTCACAATGTGGCTCACATGATCTCCAACCTTCATCATACAAACAGAGCCATTGATTCGGAAGGGGAAGAGGGGATTAGGTTCTAATCTCTCACTGCTGGGGTTTTCTTTATCACTTGTTAAGATTTGATCTGCTTGTTTGGGTTTCTGTATCGCACTGATGGGGTTCTTAATAGTGCAGTAATGTCTGATGAGCCCCCCTCCTCTCTCTCCCCAGTCTCTTCGTATCTCTCTTTGCCATTATGGTTCCACTGCACCTCGTCTGCTTTCCACACCCCCTCCTCACTTCCTCTGAACCACTCTGCTTCCACAATCACTCAACCTCCCTCTCTCTCTCTCTCTCTCTCTCTCTCACACACACACACACACACACACACACACACACACACTCAGAGACATGCTCACGCTGGCTCACACCCTTCTGCTTGCTCTCCTCTTCGCTCCTCTTCTTGCAGCTCGTTTCCTCTCCTCTTTTTCTTTCTATTTAATTTTTTTAGGGGGTCGGGGTTTTCTGAATGCTTTCTGGGATGTGGATGTATATTGATGGACATGATTCCATTCAGGGTTGGATGGAGCCTATGCTGATGCTGCCCTGATCTCTGTCTCTCCCTCTTTCCTTTTTTTTAACCCTCCTTCCTCGCTGTCTTTCTGCGAACGCTCACGTGAGTCCTGCACAGGGGAGCTTCCCTGATTTCTCATACTACTTATACCTGTGATGCATTTATCAATCTCTGTTTTGTCTTTCATCTGTTCCTCCACTCAGTCTACTCCTTTATTTTTGTCTGTATGGGGTTGAGATTAATAATTTACACAAGTGTCTGGCTTCTACGTTCTACGCTTCTACGCTAGTCAGTACGCTTGACTGATACACAGGTAGAACACACAAGACCAAAATTCACTTATGTAAGACAACAGAGAGAGAGAAGGTAGAACAGTAGGGTGAGTGTGTGTGTGTGTGTGTGTGTGTGTGTGTGTGTGTGTGTGATGCAGCTTTCCTCTGTCAAAACACACACCACACTACTCTAGTTTCTGCTTCAATCATCTATGTAGGGTGTGTGTGTGTGTGTGTGTGTGTGTGTGTGTGTGTGTGTGTGTGTGATGCTGCCATGTCATCAGGTAGTTAGTTTCTCAGAGCCTGAAATGCCTGCCTTTAATTCCTCTCGTTTATAGTTTAATCCCAGGCTGTGCATTAGTATGTATGCTTGTACGTGGGTTGTGTTATAATTTGTATTGCACTGTCCTTCTGTCGGATGCGCATGTGTGATTTGCATGTGTTGCATGATTCAGCTCTGTCTAACACACAACAGTGCACAGGGAACCGTCTGTCTCTCATCATGGGTTCTATGTGGAATAGGATGGAATCTGTGGCTTGACGTAGTTTGGTGTGTGTGACTTTATTTTTCTTGCCAAAGACACCAACTTCAGAGACGGAGCTGATTCTCTGATTCTGAAATAGAACTTTTTGTGAATAATAGACAGTACGTACCACTTCAGTGATGACCCTAAATCAATTTCTATAAACAGATCATCCCGTTTTTTAGAAGTTTGTGGCAGAGCTGATGGAATCATAAATCATTTCTGCTTAATGTATTCGATGAAGAGGTAAAGTTTCTCTGAATGACAGATAACTGACACACACACACACACACACACACACACACACACACCTACTTTAATTACTGAAGAACTTTGTTTCATGTTGTGTAAGACAGGGATGACAGGGATGTGGGTTAAGTACCTTATCCTTGATCATATAACACTTATTGTGCTGCAGAGAATCGGGATATTGATTATGTTGTGGTTGATGAGGTGAGTAGGTTTGTTGTAGCTGTGGCTCAGAAACTCTAATCATCTATTGTCCGTGTGTGTGTGTGTGTGTGTGTGTGTGTGTGTGTGTGTGTGTGTGTGTGTGTGTGGGTTTGGCGGTGTAGGTTTTCATGTTCATGTCATCATGTTGTGGGGACTCAAATCTGTTTACAAAGTCACATTATAGAAACACAAGTCCCCATAACAGCTGTAAACAGGCGTAGTGGTTAACACGTCCGCCTCACACCAAGAGGGTCCTGGGTTTGAATGCTGGGCTCATCGAGTGCATTTCTGTGTGCAGTTTGCTTGTTTTCCCTGTTGTTGCACAGAGTTTCTCCAGGCACACCGGTTTCCTCCCACAGTCTGACGACAAAGTGACCCTAGATGTGAGTGTGAGTGTTAATGGAGGACTGGCGAGCCCAGAGTTGGCTGAGATCCCTAGACTGTAGAAGGACAAAAGGATGGATGGAAGTTCTTATAATGTAAATCAGTATGGTTAGGGTAAATCTCTGGGGAATAAATGTTGACATGTAGTGGTGTAAGAGTTCATTCTAGAAGCCTGAAGCCTGAATATTGAAATATCAGAAGCGTGGTTTATTTCTTTGAGCTGCTGATAGTGAAGTACACACTTCTCAAGCCTGTTGAGTCTGCTTGAAAACCGAAATGATATTTAAATTCTCTCTGTCTCTCCAGCTGTGTTGAACCGTGTCTGAACCCTCCAGCTGTTAAGTTCTACTCTAATCACTCGAACTGGATTGAACATGGGTTTAGCCTGCGGTCTGTAGATGTTAACGTTTAAGCCTGAACCCTTTAAACTGCTGTTGTCCTGATATGAAAATGGCTGAACTCGCCACAGCTGGAGACGGAACAGTTTAGGAACTGGAGGGAGGAGGATTTCACTTGTTAATCGTTTTAAGGAACCAGTGAACCTTGATGAGATCAGTATGCTTGATGTATAAGGATGAACAGAGGGTCTGGGGGAGGATCATGAGATCTGAGGGTTGAACTCTGTCTCTTTATTGGCTAAAAAGATTACAAGGAAAGTTCGCAGTGCAGGTCAGCATATGTGTTCAGGGTAATCCAAGTCTTTTCCAGTTCCCCAGATCGTGTCATACCTGGTAGAGCATTAGATCTGTCACTAATTTAACCAGCTGCACAATTATTGGCACCTTTCATGAAAACATACAAAACAAATAACACATGCAGATATTGATATTTAGCTTTTAAACAAATGGTGACTATTTTTTTCTGTTAAAAAAACTTAAAATTATTGGCACCACTTAAAATTCAACTATACTCATGCAATCAATAATCCACCGAGTCCACTAGGGTAGCAGGGAGGCTGGAGCCTATCTCAGCCCGATCCGGGCGAAGGCGGGGTACATCCTCAACAGCTCACCAGTCTATTGCGGGCCATTCGCGCACACATTCATATCTAGGGGCAGTTTGGAACAGTCAATTATTATAATGTGCATGTCTTTGGAGTGTGAAAGTTCACACAGTCACAGAGACACATACCAACTCCACACATAAACGCCTTGCTGGGACTCGAACCGAGGACCTGCTTGCTGTGAGATGGATGTGCTGACGACTGCACCACTGCACCACTGTGCCACTGTGCCACTTTCAGTACTTATATAGTGTGCATTACATTCAGTAAGATCTCTGCTATATAAGTGCATGATTTGTTAGAAATGTAAACACAATTCTTAGATAAGTGTGTTTCATTGGGTGCGAGATGATATATCAAAGCTGTTCTTGATTGGTTGTAACGAAGACCTCTCTTTCCAAACTGTAAAGGACGGTCGATGACAGTTGGACTTTATTTATTTATTTATTTTTTACAATTGTAGAGTATTTCAGAGATCGCAAACCTCCGCCATGCACTGTTCTTCTATATGAACCACAATATCAAAATCATCCAATGTTGAAGAAACCTTAAGAAAATTCCTGGATCCAGAATTTGATTCGGATCACCTCCAAAATGTCTTCTTTGTCCGAAACCCCGCCTGCAGATCTTCACATAAGTTTTTCCATAATCCTGTTAACAAATGAATGCACTAAGCTGGGAAACATAACCTACTTGGTAAAGGTAATGAGTCAACTAATCTACCAGTATCTGTGAATGTACACACACACACACACACACACACACACACACACACACACACACACACACACACACTGCCAACAGTGAGCAGTGAATTTTACCGCTGTATATAACCATCCTTACACTCCGTTAGTGAGCACACACAGCCACTATGGACAGGAGGAGTGGGCAGCAAACCTGCACCCAGGCGGCAGCTGGGGGTTAGGTGCATTTCCCAAAGGCACTTCAACTATGTAAGTTTTCCTGCCAATCCTGGGAATCAAACCAGCAACCTTTTAGTCACAAGCTTACTTCTAATGGTCGCTGTTCTAAAGGAATGTAATCTGAAACGTCATTGCACAACGTAATCACGTAGAATAGTATGAGAGGTGGAATAAAGGGACAACAGAGGAAGAAAAGGAGTCACGTCGCTCCACACATGGTTAACATCACCGGAAGGTCTTTTTCACAGGGAAAATTAGGATGCTGATGGTGCAGCTTAAGCAAGTTGTGTGGTGAGACTGAGGTCAATCACTCAAACAGGGAAGGGGTTTGTTTAAGGACGGCTTCGTAAGAAAATATATCTATGTGAGAACACCATGGCAGAGCGTACTGTGTGTTATAAAGTGACACTTATGAGCAGCTACTCCCTGCATACTCCCTGGAACCTAACAAAAGCACAGACAAACCCGACAATGCTCAGCTAGCTATTTTAAACAGAAGTGTTAATTACTAATTCAATGGGACTGAAGAGCCATTGAGTT
>JAOUQZ010043678.1:0-12665 GCA_028564935.1 Neosilurus hyrtlii | reverse complement strand
CGTTACACAAATACACATCACCTGATATGCATTAAATCCAATAAGCATTCAAGTTTATACAGCTTGGAGTTGGAAATAATGGATAAAATGATGATATGGTCAAAATAATCACTTGCCTAATAATTGTGCACACAGTGTATTCTGGATTGGAAAAAATAAAGAAAATTAAAAGAATAAGGGAAACAGTAGCAATTTCGCAACATTTCTTTAAAAAATCCCAGATAAGAAAATATTGTTGAATGCCAAAAAAGTGCATGAGTGAAATATAAAAATGAATTAATTCATCATAATAGTTCATAAATGAGGCGCATTAATATTAGTCAATGTAAGAAGAGCCTTTAATTGTTTAAAAGTCACCCATGGTTTATTTTAAAGCTCCTGGACTATTATAAGCCTAGCTCTTGGACTGATTTTTGTCTGGAGAGGTTAAGGTCTTGAGATCTTTAGAGGTGGGTTTTTTTGTCTGTTTGTTTGCTTTTTCTTTGTTTTTTTTTTCAACCTGATGAAAATCAACAACTCTTTTTCTGGGTTCCTAACAAATCTCCTTTGTTTATGCCATGATCTAAATGTCTAAATATCTAAATGTACTTATGTGCAATACTTGTTTCTTTATGTGCAATATTAAGGGGGCTCTGAGTCCAAGAATTTAATTGCCAGTAGTGATGTTCCATTGTTACCTGTATATGACAACAATATACCTTCCACAAACATTCAAGTCAGACTTTGAAAGATCCCTGTTCTTTATTTAAAAAAAAACAAAAAAAAAACCCTCACAATTTTAACTGATTAAAACTTCCTAAATTTCACTGTCCATCTTATATGCTAATACTAAAGGTATTACAACTACTTTTGCCAATCAGAGCTCCAGAGATCCAGCTACCAGTTGTCCAAAACACGACTAAATGCTGGTAGATGGAAATAGTTTCTAATTTACTGCTGCTATTGAAACATTTTAGTCATTTGTTTTTCCAATTAGTTTATTCAAGTCATCAGGAAGCTGAAAAAAAAATTGATCCACTCATGCTGAGTTTTGGAAACTTGAAGCAGCATTTTAGATAGGATTTTTTAAGAGGGTGTTCTATATCTATACACGGATGGCTGTCGACCCCTTTTCATCAATGCAGGCTCCTCATCAGTAGACCCTGGTCAACAATTAACATGAGGGGGAAAGGGTCTAATTTTAACAAAGTACCAGACATTATTGTGACCTGACTGTAATCTAACTGTCATTGACTGCTTGTTCATTTCACAAATTGAACTTTTTTGTTGGCCGAGTGCTGCAGGAGGAATAGGCATGGAGAAATGCTTTATGGGAATCTAGCTTTGACTGCTGCACACTGTCTGTGGGAAATCAATATAATCAGTGATACTGCTATAATTACTACCACCACTGCTCCAAAGTAGTTCCAAAATACTTTTTGTCAACATATAATCTAACTTAAATAATACATGCCATTACAATTACACGTTAGTTAGGGATGTTTGAGTCTGGTCGTTTGAAATAGAGATGGATAAGGATCCTCTGATTCATTTTCAGTCAGTCTTTTTTTTTCAGTGGTATTTTACATGCCTGCTCAGCTCACCCAGAGTTCTCTGAGAACTCTGCCCTCACCCAGAGTTGGCTGAGATGGGCACCAGCCTTCCCGTGACCCTAATTAGGAATAAGCGGTTAAGAAAAAGATTGAATTAATATATATATATATATATATATATATATATATATATATAATAGGTTTGTGGGAGCGGGGTTTTTTGCTGTGCCAGCTTTTTGACTCAAAAATCTTAAGGCAGAGAATAGACCATAGGCCCAAGCTTTTCAAGTAAAGGAGTCAGCAAGGGTGGCTGTTCTGTGTTGGGGTATCTTGAGCCAACATCAGAAGCAATTTGGGATTTTCAGAGGCCAAACATTTAAGTGGAAAACTGGGAAACCGAGAATGCTGGGGACTATGCTGCTGACCGATTGTATTAATGTCAGAAGAGTCAGGGAACACTGATTCTGCTAACAAGCCTTTAAGAAGTACATTTCTCACTACCCAGAAGGTCGCTATGCCATTCAATTTAAGTTGGAAGTCAGAGCTGCCAGAAATCAAAGCTTGGTCAGACCTGCCACCACCTTTACACAACTCCTTTCACCTATTCACCAGCTGCCACCTCATCACAACCCTCCACCTCTCTGCCAGCTGTCACCTTATCGCAACCCTCCACCTCTCTGCCAGCTGTCACCTCATCACAACCCTCCACCTCTCTGCCAGCTGTCACCTTATCACAACCCTCCACCTCTCTGCCAGCTGTCACCTTATCGCAACCCTCCACCTCTCTGCCAGCTGTCATCTCATCGCAACCCTCCACCTCTCTGCCAGCTGTCACCTTATCGCAACCCTCCACCTCTCTGCCAGCTGTCATCTCATCACAACCCTCCACCTCTCTGCCAGCTGTCATCTCATCACAACCCTCCACCTCTCTGCCAGCTGTCATCTCATCACAACCCTCCACCTCTCTGCCAGCTGCCAGCCCCTAACAACACTCTGCATCTCTGCGACCACTGTCAGTGTTGGTAGGGAAAGGCTGGACAAGTCTGTCAAGGGTCACCAGCTTCCACACGACCGGAGTAGGCTTATGCAGTTCAGCAAGTGAGTGAGTGAGTGGGTAAATCACTCTGTACATATACTTTTTATTATACACCCACTTAATAACTGACTCCATGAAAAAAAAAAAAACCTGCCATTTCATTTTAATAGAGTATACAGTACCCAATTCATTTTATAAAATACACAGTGCTTATCATTAATCTAATAATTTCTGAAGAGTTGCCAATAAAGCAAGTAATTGTAATTCTCTAATATGGACTTTGTTGGGCATACAAACATATGATACTCTCTATGGTAAGGGTCATGATTATACGATCTATTTATTTATTTATTTATTTTAAACATATTTGCTGCACCCCCAGTGCTGCTAACTGGGTTATCAAAGGCTGGCCATGTCTCTCACTGTCTGTGGTGAGATGCATGTAAAAGAACCATTGCTGATTTTCGTCAAGAGCAGGCTGCATAGCCGTCAGCGTGTTTCTGCCCTGCGATGGCCTGGCGAGCTGTCCAGGGTGTACTCTGCCAGTCGGCTGAGATGAGCGCCATCCTCCCCACGTCCCTAATTATGATTAAGCGGTTCAGAAAATAAATGAATGAATATTTCCTGCAAAGTAAAATCAGTTACATTGCATAACCTTAATGGTAAGTTAATATTCATCCATTCATTTTCTATGCCTCTTAATCCTAATTAGAGTCACAGGGAAGCTGGCACCCATCTCAGCCGACTCCAGGCGAGGGCGGGGTACACCCAGGACAGCTCTCCAGGCCATTGCAGGGCAACACACACACAACCATTCACACTCACTCTCACACCTAATGGTGATTTGGAACAGGCAATTAGCCTACTGTGCATGTTTTTGGACTGTGGGAGGAAACTGGAGTACCCGGAGGAAACCCATGCAAGCACGGGGAGAACATGCAAACTCCACACAGAAATGCCCGAGCTGGAAATTGAACCCAGGCCTTCTTGCTGTAAGGTGGATGTGCTAACCACTACGTCACCGTGCCGCCATAAGTTAATATATTTTATATTAATAGGCACTGCTAATAATAAACAGCTGTAGGCCTATCAATAAAATATGAATATTTTATTGTATTAAGCAGACAATACAGCAGACAATACTAATTTCTGAATTGGATCGGTGCAACAGAATTAGCCAATTATTATATACCTTAGATAACCTAATCAATAAGTATTAATTTTGACAATGGCATAAAATGCGATTCAAAAGATTCAAAATTAGGTTAATCCGTGTTACTATGAACGTATCTGAATGAAGACGGTTGTCAGAAACTCTTCTTGAAATGAATACATTTTTGAAACTAAACAATTTGGTAGAGAATAAGCCTGTACTCTGCTGTACAACGGAATAGTATACTTGAACTGTTGTTGCATGAACTGTGATTCGAATTTGGGTCATTCAGGTCTTTCGGATTTTTGGTAAAATATTACACTGTATAGAGTGGAAACCTCTACAAATGCACACAAAGCTTGGCACAATAGATAATATGTGTGATTATGGATCAGCAGACTGTAGGTTCAACTACTGGCTTATTTTAGATAGCAACATGACGTTTTATTCTGTTTCCTTAATAATAATTAGCTCTTATCATATGCTATAAATTACTGACAGGGTTTGCGGTAGGAAGTGCCCGGACATTGTTCTTGGTAAAAGTATTTACTACATAAAAGTGAATTGGTGAGTGAACAATCTTCCTCCTACTGTGAATTAAAAGGGTAAATTATGAGCAGCTCCATGTGTGGGGGAGGTCTGTTTGTGTGGGTGAGAGAGAGAGAGAGAGAGAGAGAGAGAGAGAGAGAGAGAGAGAGAGAGAGAGAACTGAGATGAGATGAGTTGATAACCCACATTCTCCAACAAACATATATCTGTATTTTTTCTTAGCTGTTCAAATCCCCTCAGTGTACTATACTGAACAACCAAAATGAACTTTCGTGTCACAAAAAATAATATTTTGATTACCAGTGACACCATATATGTAAAATACCAAAAATAATTGCCAAATTCATGGCAAATTTAATAATCATTAATAATTTATGTTATCGTGAAGGATATTTTAGACAAGTGATCCAGACCAAATTGAGGATTGCTAGGCTTGGCAGAGGATTTTTGTTCCCTCGGTGCTCTTGTTTTGCTAAGTGACATGTAAATTGCACTGAATCAGTTCTCTGTTATTTTCTGAATGTGCAGTCATTTTGTGGTCAGTAAACTTAGTTTTCATTCATAGTCTTCCAGGGCTTGCAGTTGTATACTAAAACCTACCAAAGAAATGAACATTTTGCCATTTCCCTTATTTAGGACATAAATTCTCCCATACACATCACTTTTCTAAGCATGTGGGTCAGTCCAGTAGCAAAGCTAAAACAACTGAAAAGTATCACTAAGCATCCGAACTCTTCTAAAATATAGATTTTCAGGTAAATTTACAAGGACGTTGTATCAAAAGAAATTATTTTCTGCTTAATGGTTATGTGCATACAAATATATTTTGGTGATTTTTTAAAAATTTCAAATTACTATGAAGTAATTTGAAAAAACACTTCCTGTTTGGACACCCCCCGTAGTGACACAGTTTCCTACTGTGTTTCTTCATATCTAGCGAGGTATACAGCCCAGTATACAGCCCAGCTAAGCACTACAACAATTAGCCCATTCCATAGTTTGGTTTAGTCTTGCCTTTTGTTCTGGTTCACTTTCAGTTATTTTCTTTAATTGAAAAAAGTAGATTCTGTGCTGCACCCTTGCCTCCAACCATTACTCCAGCCACACAGTTGCGTGACAAAATATTTGTGGACACCTGACCATCCAACCTATACGTGCTCCTTGGACATATCATTCCAATATAGGTGCCTGTTTGCTGTTATAATAAATTACACCCTTATGGGAAGTTTTCTACTAGATGATTGTATTGAGGGAGTGGGATTTCTGCCCGTTCAACTGCAGAAGCATTAGTGATACCAGGCATTGATGTCAGATGAAGATGCCTGGTGCACAGTTGGTGTTCTAATTCACCCTGAAGGTGTTCATTTGGGTAGAGGAAAGGATGCTGTGCAGGGTACTCAAGGTTTCACTCCATCTTATGTAAATCATATCTATATGGACCTTGCTTTGTGCACAAGGGAATTTTCATGATGTTTGAGAGGCTTCATTGAAAGAGAGGCCTCGGTGAGAGGCTTCAGTGAAAAGAAATCTTATAGCATTCAAATACATTATAGACCCATATGGGTGTGATGCTCAGGTGTCCACAGACTTTTGAGCATACAGTCTATATAAAGTAAACACTATTTGTTTATGTATCTATAATAATAATAATAATAATAATAATAATAATAATAATAATAATAATAATAATAATAATAATAATAAAAATATAAAGAATAATAATGATTATTATTATTATTATCATTATTGATTGATTTATATTTTTTGTAGTATCTGTCTCTCTCTATGATCTATGTATTCATTCAGATGTATAGTCAATCATACCTTCAAAATGAAAATAAACCATTAAAGAATTATATTTGTTTCCGTGTTATATTGGCTATGTTCCCATGTTACACCAGTAATTCATTCATTCATTCATTCATTCATTTTCTGAACTGCTTAATCCTAATTAGGTTCGGAGGGAGGCCAGTGCCCATCTCAGCCGACTCTGGGCGAGATCAGAGTACATCCTGGACAGCTCGCCAGGCCATTGCCGGGCTACACCAGTAATTATAAATCATATTATAGAATGGTTAACTTGGATATTGTGCAAGATAATTTCAAACTTATGTCTTTGTGTTGTAAAACCCATAGATGTCTTAACTGTGAAATAACTATTAAAGAATGATGTGTGTTAACATGTTATGTTGGTGGTTAAAAATAATAATGATAATGATGATAATCAATAAATATATGAGAAAGAGCAGTATTTTTGTCATCTTGGGGACTCCATAATATTTGCTTCTCACCTCATGTTCAAAGTAAAACTTCTGTTATAATAAGATAAACACATCACCATCATCATCTTCATCAACAACAACATCAATACCAAAAATAATAGTACTAGTTGTAGTAGTAGTAATAATAATAATAATAATAATAATAATAATAATAATAATAAATTCCACTGATCTAGGTAATTCAGGAACTGCATATCTTAAATAAAATGCAAAGCATGCTTAAGAGTAGTTTTAGTATCTGAGATTCAGTAAGTGGAATTGTGTGTTCAGTGTTTAGTGATAATGATCAGATTGAAGATTTTCATAGATTTTTACTGAGCCTTTGAACCCTATAGCCTTGATAATAATCTCATACTTCTTTAACAACCCCAAAGCCACACATGCCGTGTGATATGATTAGGGAAAAAATCATTAGTAATGCTGAGCTTACCCAATTAGAGAAAGCCAAGTAATGTGAGACTCTCCAGTGTGGTCCCAAAATGCCTGTTTCTGGTGATGGTAAAGTATCAGTCGATGTAATATAAACAGATGGGCTGCGATGCCATTAAGTCTTTTGTTCACAAGGTTCAGGCGCAAGCTCCTCTAAACCTGCCTGTTACGGCTGCAGTGTGCAAGCTGAGCAATGTATGCACCTTGGTTGTCTCTCTCCTCTTCTCTGTTATTCTCCTCCCTTTCACATACTATCTTAGTCTTCCTCTCCAGTGAGGGGCTCTCTCATTCTCTCTCATTGCCATCATTCGTCTCTTCCCTCCTCTCACCCACTTCATTCTCTGCCCCCACCCCAATCTCTCACTCTGTTTGCCTTGTTCTAGCAGTCTGAGTCTACATGCAGCCCCTAGTGGGTGTTTTAGTGGCTATTACAGACTTCATCATATAAGTATGAGAAAGATTAAGAAAGATCTCCCTCTTGTTTTGCGTTTCTTTCCTGTGAACTGTCTGTCAGACTATTGTGGTAAAAACCAATTAGTGGCAGATGACTGACCCTTGGCGAAAAGAAAGAAATTCATAAATGTATTTAATACATCAACAGGCAGTTTAACAGGCACTTTTTATTTATTTTTCTTACAATGGCTGTCATGCTCCCATACCTCACATTAAGGCTACCATGCAACTAAATGTATCGTTTAACTAAAAAAGACTCTCAAAATTGAAATTGAAATTACTCAAAAATGTCACCTTTATTGTTCAGCATAGGAGTGAAAGTATCACTGAATGACCAAACATCATTTCACAAAAACAGTGGTGATGCATGGTGTTAAAAATTTGATGACCATTATGGACATTACTGAAATATTTGAATGTAAACTACTGCTCGGTGATCATGTCATATAGCTAATAAATATCTCATTTACATTTTGTTCACTGGCTTGCAAAAGTATTCATCCCCTTGGCATTTTGCCTATTTTGTTGCCTTGCAACCCAGAATTAAAATAGATGTTTAAGGGGAGTTGATTTACACAACATGCCAACAGTCTTGAAAACCACCATATCTGATTTGAGCCTAAGTGCTAATAAAGAAATGAATCTATTAATCAGGTGGCTGGGGCCAGAATCATTACATGCATGTAAAATAAAAGCTGTAAACGTTCATCATCCCTCTGCTGGCCTAGCCATGATTTGGTCAAGGCTTGAAGAGTGCTACGAATCTCCAGAAGCAATTGAAAGAGCCTTGGAAAATAAATTAAACTAAATTAACAGGAAGGGACTACTGCAAACTCTGTGAGCATACAACTATAACGTACACCACAAGCGAGAAGAGAGAAAGGTCTACAAACAGAGCTTATACAAGGACACCTGATTCTGTGAAAAAAACAAAAAAAACAAAAAAAAAACCCCAGATGTGTTAAGTGAGGCAACTGTCATGGAGGTGTAGATCCAAGTAAAAGCTGTCCTATACACAACAAGCCACGTTCACTAGAAAAGTGTAGACGTTTCAGGTATATGCTGTTAGAGGACAGGTAAAAGTTTCTCGCAAACAATGCTATCTGCTTCTGTGCTTGTGGCTTCACCACCCACCAGGGTAAAGATTGTGATGTGCCTGTAAAGTGCAACAAGTGTGAGAGTGACAAATATTTGGCTGCACTGTATCCTGGTCCAGCTCTTCAGTCACTCAAGCTTTTTCCTTCTCCATAAGTGCATGGTGGGGAGAAAGGGGTCACAACTGATCGTAATGTGTCATCTTTGCTCCAAAATTTAAGTTCAAGTTTTCTCCACTGGCCAGGATGAGGAAAGAAAATCTATGTATTTAATCCTAGACGATCAAAGCAATTTTCCCCCTGTTGTTATTAAGGGAAAACTACCTCTTAGGGTGTTGTCCTGAGACATCTTAAGTTGCGATAGTCCCCTTCATCATGCCATGAATGAAGACTGAAGAAAATGGAAAGATTCACTGAAAGAACTCGTGAATCTGCATGGTTCCCATGCTTACTGTGTAATAATTCTGTCAATCAAACCACAACTACTAAACTATGGGTTTTTCCAGATGCCTCAGTTAGAGCTGTAGCTTCAGTAGCTTACCATAAACTCACACATGGAAGCTGGCTTTGTTCTTGGTAAAACCAAGCTGGCTACTGTACCAGAGCTCAGTGTACCAACATTTGAGCATTGTGCTGCTGTTCCTGCTGTGCAGTTGTCTAACCTCATCATTGAAGAACTTACATTCTACAGTCACAGCAAAGTGGTGCTGGCATATGTAAATAATTGCATACAGGGAATCAGACAGTACACTCAACTAGAGCGATGTGGATATGTTTGGACAGAGCACAATCCAGCTGACCATGGCTCTCAGTCTGTGTCAGCATGCTGTCTTCAAAGCACCATTTGGTTGTCAGGTCCAGCATTTCTTCTCCAGTCTGAAAGTACAGAACCTGCAGAAGAAGCTTTATTTGACCCAGACAATCCAGAGTTGAATAGGGAGATCCATCCTAAAGAGACATCACTCACCACCTCAGTATTAGAGAAACAACCAAAATCTGCTCGATTTGAGTACTTCTCTTAGTGGAACTCCTACACCAAAGCAATAGCTCCTCCACATCATTCAGATCTTTGCCAGGTCCACAGATGATAAAATCTGTGTTGGTTCACATATTTGTAAGAAGAATCAAACCATTACCAAAATTACAAGAGCAGAGCATATGATAATCGGTATACACAGCAGGACGTGTACTCTGAAGAGATCAAGTGCATCCAGGTGAGGCAAAACCTACATTCAAACAGTCCACTTTGCAAACTTAAACCTTTCATTGATGATGATGATGGGTTTAATGCGAGTACGATTGTGTCTTGCTCAAGCAAAACTGTATTTGGATGAAGCCAGTCCTCTTATCATTCTGGGAGGACATCACACTGCAGTCTTACATCACATTGCATTCCATCACCATCACAAGGCAGTGAGACTTCAAGGGAGACACTTGACCAAGGAAGTAATCTGGGCAAAAAAACTATGGATGGGAGCTAAAAGATGCATAAGTAGCATCATCCACAAACCCACACATGCAAAAAGTTAAAAACTGGAACAGCAACAAATGACAAACTTAGCTGCAGAGCATCTCCGAACAGATACTCCCTTCCCTATGTTGGGCTTGATGTATTTGGTCCCTGGGAGATCACTACACGCCACACCAGAGGTGGCCAAGCAAAGGACAAGAGATGGGCCATCTTATTTACCTGTATGTCCAGCAGGGTAATCCACATAGGGGTCATTGAGACCCTAAACTCCTCTAAGTTTTCAAACTCACTTCATAGATTCTTTGCTATCAGAGGACCTGCAATGCAGCTCAGGTCAGTCTGCGACACCAACCTTTTGGGGCAACCAAAGAGCTGAAGTTGGATCCTTCAAGTTCAGGTGAACCAAGTGTGGAGGATATTTAACCCTCTTTATTCATATCACACTGGGACTTGGGGGGAAAAGATAGTAGCCTGGACTCTGCAAAGTGGTCATTCTAAATTCTAAATTGAATTAAATTCTGGTCACCCTGAAGGCAGATATCTCCTGCATTATCAATGCCAAACCTCTTTTGCCTGGTTTGTCTAAGCCACAGACTTCTCCAAGGCAGACTTATTCACACACCAATGAAGCAGAGAAGACCAAGACTGAAGAAAGGACACATCATTCTCATAGAGAACAATCAAGCCAAAAAAATTGTTGGCCATTGAGGATCATTGTGAAGACTTTTCCAAGTAGGGATGGAGTTGTGAGGAAAGTGAAAGTCAGGGAGATGCGCACTAAACCTTGAAAACCTTTGAGTTTGGCCCTTCTTAATGGCGATCCCACTTTTATCCCCAGAAGATCAGAAGGTCTTAACAGATGCCAAATAGGGTATGCAGTGTTTATGTACTGTACTTTCTACAACAAAAGAAGTAGACACAGGAAGTTCCCTCTCTTTTACAGTGTGAGAGCAGCAAAGAAAATATGAAGTATAGTATGATTAATGTTGTCAAAAGCTGTACTAAGGTCAGGTAACATGAGAAAGGAGACAGAGCCCTGATCAAAGGCCAGCAGCAGCTAATTTACTACCTTAATGAGTGCTGCCTCTGTGCTGTGATGAGGCCTAAATTTTGACTGATATTGTTATGTACATTCTTTTCACATAGATATGAACATGCATGATGTGCTACAGATTTTTCTTAGATTTTGAATATAAGGGAGAGGTTTGATATTGATCTATAGAATTGCTGACTGGGGTCAGGATCAGGTTTTTTTTTTTTTTATAAAAGGGTTTATACCAGCTAGTTTAAAGGATTTGGTACATAGCCAGTGCTAAGGTAAGAATTAATTGCATTTGATACATTTGAACATGGTTAATTCTGTAGTATTTGTTTAAAATAGCATGTAGGTAGAGGGAAATTTAAAAAAAATAGCTTGGTGTCTTAAAGGGGGCCAAATATTGCAGTTGCTGATCCAATTAAGATATATTGTTATTTACCAGTTTAGTTGTTGAAATGTCTGACTTTAAGTTCAGTGAATGGATTTATTTTATATATTTTTTTATATTTTCAGTTATAACAATAAAAATGTTTATAACATTTTCATTGCTATACGTTAATGGTGTGCACATTTTATGAGTAGTCTTATTACTAGTAAACTTTGCCTCAATATTAAATAAGAATCTTGATTTATTTTTGTTGTCTTCTATTATATTTGAAAAATATTTTGCTCTATCAGCATCAATACCTTTTCTATAGTTAAGGAGACTGTACCTCCATGCTAACTGCAATACCAATAGTTTGATGCCAATTTAATTTTAATTTCCAGGGGTTCTCTTTTAGTGTGTGCATATTAATCATTATACCAGGGTGCAAATTTTTTTCTCTCTGATTATTTTTCTTTTAATAGGAGCTACATCATCTAGAGTAAAGCACAAAATTGAGCATTTGGTTGCCTGATCAGTCTCTGTGAGGTCTGCTGGTGATACAATTATAGTTGATCATTCTGGGGAAATTATTGATCTCCCAAAATTAATCAGAGTCAGAATTGATAAACAGACAATGTTAGCTAATGGCTTATTCCTCCAGATTGCATCACTGCAACCATAACTGAATAAGTAACTACCAAAACTGAATAACTGTCAGACATCAGAGTGAGGATTATTAGAGATATTTCAGATAAGGCTTCCTGGCTAGATCCCAAACAGCATGAGGAAATTGTAAGTGATTCTGCAGCTTGTTAACAAAAGCTAGCTTTTTAGCACTTATAGTACATATACAAGTAATATTTTGAGGTGTTTTAAAAAAGGTTATGGTTGTGCTATGGTTAAATTACACTGTAAAAGGAAAATACATTTCAAACTGATTTAGAAGAGAAAAGTTTACATGTTGCTGCATTTTGTGATATGAAAATGTCCAATATAAAAATGTGAGAAGAGAAAAAAGAGGACACCAGTAGCAGAATTAAAGAGGGCAACATCTCATCTCTTTGAAATCATGCAGACGGTAATTAATGTGCCTTCGGGACTCTCTGGTAATGGTGTGGGGGTGACTCCTGTGCAGTCTAGCATTTTGCCCTTGAGGTATATTGACACTGTGCACTCACTCAGTCACACACACACACACACGCACGCACGCACACACACACACACACACACACACACACACACACACACACACACACACAC
>JAOUQZ010043677.1:0-12666 GCA_028564935.1 Neosilurus hyrtlii | reverse complement strand
CCAGGGTGTACCCCGCCCTCGCCCAGAGTCGGCTGAGATGGGCGCCAGCCTCCCTGTGACCCTAATTAGGAATAAGCAGTTCAGAGGATGGATGAATGAATGAATGAATAATTGATATCGAAGGATAAAGCTAGGTTAAGAACACCTTTCAATTTGTCCAAATAGGGGAACTGTACAAAATGGCTGTAATTCCTAAAATGGTAATGAATATTTTTATTACACCCCTTAAAGTCCACACTTTTATTACATCTTCATTGCTTTAAATTTGAATTTGTTGCAGTAGTGTACAGAAACCAGACAGTTTCACTGACACTTTTCAAAAATCTCCTTTTCATCTACTCTGACCGCACCGTGACCAAAGTTATAATTTGATGTTTAAAATAAAATTTTTAGTTTAATAGTTTTCTGATGATAAAGTACCAGTTTCCTGGATAGAAAAGAGTATTATATTTCTATATCAGTGAAAATATGACCCTGAAACTGATGAGAAGAAAATTGTTGCATGGGAATCTAATAGATTTATATGGAAGAATGATGAGATGGTTTAGTGTCTCCACATGCAGTACAGCTGATTTGTCAATATTATACAGTCCTGGAGTGGAATTTCAAATCACATTCAGCCTCCGAAGGCTGTATTTTTGGAGATTGTATCATGGAACAGGGGTTCTGTATGTTTGTGGAACCTACTTTAAAGTCCTAAGCATTATTGTACACTTTTGGCAGAACATAACATGGTGTTGGAAAGAAAAGTATGTATGCATGTATGTATGTATGTATGTATGCATGTATGAATGTATTTATTGAGGCACGGTGGTGTAGTGATTGGCACGTCCACCTCTCAGCAAGAAGATCCTGGGTTCGATTCCCAGCTCGGGTGTTTCTGTGTGGAGTTTGCATGCTCTCCCTGTGCTTGCATGGGTTTTCTCCGGGTACTCCAGTTTCCTCTCATAGTCCAAAAACATGCAAAGTAGGTGAATTGGCTGTTCCAAATCAACCCTAGGTGTGAATGGTTGTGTGACTGATGGCCCTACCCTAATTAGGAATAAGCGGTTCAGAAAATGAAAGAATGAATTTATTCATTTGTTTGTTTGATGGTATAAAGCTAGAGATTCTTGTGTGTAGTAGACTGCTGTTAATTCTGGTTTGTATTATCATGCAGATAAAAGAAAAAGTTTGAAAAAGTATAAAAGGGCAGTTTATGTATGTTCCAGGTAGACAGAACCTGAAGATCTCGATATAAACGAGAAGAGCTATTCTGTGCTTTGATACCAGAATCCACATGGACCTTCTGATTTGTGGCACATTAGTCAAACTGACACTAAAAGCTGTATGTTTTATTAATTTATTTTTGTTAGAAACCTTCAATGCTCTTGCCAGAGTTATCAGTAGCTACTGTACAGTATCAGCATCATCTGTGTTAGTAAACACTCCCACAACTTTGTGTCTTTTTCTCCCTTGAAATGATCTTCATGCACAACAGACACCGCCTCCCTGAGAGCATGTAGCACTTCACTTTGAATTCTCTAGCAGATGTGTGTATGAAGGGTGCCAGTTTGGCATGTGTAGCTCCAGACCTTAGGTTTTTGTGCCCCACTGTCATTGCAGTCCAAACTAAACAGAACAACAACTAGACATCCATTCTTCTTGGGCCAATGGCTTTGTTTAACACAGCTCTCAAAGCAGTGAGTGACATTTTCATTGTTGCTACCAGATACAATGGTATAATGCACACGTCTAGACTCTGTGTCTGGATGCTGCATGCTTGGATGAAGATTCTGCACTCTCAGGATAATCCTCAATGAGCTGAGACTCACAATGCTGACTACCATGGTAACTATGTGCACTGATGTTCTGTTCGTAGTGAGTCTGGAAAGAAAAACAGAGGGATTGGTATATGATATGCAGAGGGGTGGTAAGCAACTTTGGCATGCTGTCAAAGACAATAATGGCAATCACAAAAACAAAGGCTCAGAATCTACACACACAGGATCCGGCTACAAGAGTGTTTTTCTTATGAGCAGGAAGTGGGTGGAATTGGAGAAATGTTCTTTGAATTACACATGAGATGTTCTGTTCCACCATGAGATTTTCCATGTGATGTTCTGATCCACCATGAGATGTGCCGCCATGTGATTTACTGCTGTTACCGACACATGGATTTGATTAAGCTGAATCCACCACACATTTATTTCAGAGTCAGTTTTGCAGCTGCCATTTAGTCAGTATCGTTAGCCCATAGCTAAACATCTGGTTCACTTTGCTACCAAAGTCTGTTTCTTTTTGTAAAGTTTTAATATCCAAGTGGATTTGCACTAACACAACAGAGTAGAAATTTACCCCAGACCAATCCTCTGTGTCACCTTTTCTTATGTATGCCTCCAGACAGTGGTTGAGGATGGCTCATGGGAGCTTCCTTCATTGAGAACTCCAGGGTCAGAGCATGGTTTAGCATCCTCTGGGGTTATTCCCATATGTTTTTATATTTTATTTTATAATTTTTTTTTTCATTTCAAAAGGATTATTCAGGAGAGTGATTGATGCTGTACATGAAATTTATTTACAGCCATTTGCTAGATGCAAAGAAACAAAGGAGAAAGAAAAGGAGAGACAGTGTCTCTCTATGGCACAGAAGCTGACTGCATACTAGTGATAAATGCTTTCATTATTATAGCCATGTGGTGCACCTAAAGCCAAATAAATAAATGAATGAATAAAAGAATGAATAAATAAATAAATAAATTAAAAGGTGATTGTGACAAAACCATGTGTGTCACCTACCAGTGATGACTGGAAATGTACTACTAAAGCTGTAAACTCGCTATTTTTCCTTTCTTTTTTTGTTTTTGTCCATGACACGATATCAACCAAATGCTCTATAGCACCTTATGAGTCTAAAATTGTAATTTACAAGACTTAGCTTGCTGATTGCTTCACATAGTATATACTATTCTTTCGTTTTCTTTTTTCTTTTTTATTTTGTTAACATATCATGTTATCCCCTGGAAGGCATGGTGACACAGTGATTAGCACATCTGCCTCACAGCAAGAAGGCCCGGGTTTGATTCCCGGGCTCTGTCGTTTCTGTGGGCCAGTGTTTGCAAGGGTTTCCTCTGGGTAGTCTGGTTTCCTCCCACAGTCCAAAAACATGCACAGCAAGCTAATTGTCTGTTCCAAATTACCCCTATGTGTGAGTATAAGTGTGAATAGTTGTGTGTGTTGGCCCTGTGATGGCCTGGAGAGCTGTCCAGGGTGTAACCCGCCTTTATCTAGAGTTGGCTGAGATGGGCTTCAGCCTCCCCTTGACCTTAATTAGGGTTAAGTGGCTTGGAAAATGAATGAATGTTATCCCCTACCGCTAACTTATCAGGGTGACTTGTGCTGCACAGTCATCTCACTGCACATCAACAGATAATTTTCTTTACTCAAATATGAAACTGCATTGTAGTGATGTAGTGTAGTATGGTATACATTATGTATCAGTTATAACAGGTGTTTTACTTTATAATAGCTACAAGCAAGCTACCTAACCCCCAACTGCTCTCTGGATGCCCCAATGAGTGTGGCAGCCCACTGCTCCAAGTGTGTGAGCTCACTGTTTACGTGTATGTGTGTGTGCTCAGTTTGGATAGAAATAAAATAATAATAATAATAATAATAATAATAATAATAAGTAAACAAAGGTTGAATAAAGAAGAAAAAAATATTTTAGAAAGATTACTGTCGACCCAATGCACTAGGCTTGCGCTGGCATTGAGATCAAAACTCTGCTCTGAATCACCCCAGGTGTGAATGTGAAAGTGAATGGTTGGTTGTGCCCATGTTAGTCCTGTAATACTCCTGGAAACCGGAGTAACTGGAGAAAACCCACATAAGCATGGGTAGAACATGCAAACTCCACAGAGAAACACACCTAGCCCGGGAATCAATTCTTGTTGTGAGGCAGATGTGCTAACCACTGCACCACCGTGCTGCCCAGCCTGTGTTTATGCCTGCCGAATTTTTTAAACTTTATTAGGATACGACTTCCTGGGTTGTTTTAGCTCTGTATTCGCCCATAACTTCAGCAACACAGTGGTGTGACAGAATAGCACAACGTGACTACTAGTTAAGAATAAAAACAGATCTAAAACAAAATGACAATATTTCCTTCACTAAATATAATTACACCATTCTTAGTGTATGATATAAATACATAGTAAAGTGCTGCTATTGATCACTTTGGAGCCTCACGGCTGGGTTCAGGTGGCTCAATATGTGTGAAATTTACTCCAATAGTTAAAAAAAAAAGTAATTTGTCAGATACAAGCAGGTGTTCTATTGATTTATTCAGCCTTACTAGATGCTGATGAATCTTGAAGAAACATGCTCACTGCAGTTGTTTAGTTTCTTCAACTTATTATTGCAGCTGGTGTTCAAAAATGGGTACAAATTGAAAGAACAACACAGAACTGAACAGCATACAAAACACAACAAGAATCATTCCATGCTCACTCTATAAATATTGAATCTCTTATCTCGCTATCTATACAGCTAGCAAGATAATTTCTCACTGTTTAAAAGATCTTTTAAAGTGCAATTAGCAACTGCCTAGACTTTGGGTGGAAAATGGAGTACTCAGAGGAAACCCATTCAAGCATGGGGACAAAGTGCAAACTCCACACAGCCTTGGACTTGAACCCAGGACCCTCTTTTTGTGAGATGGATGCACTACCCACTACACCATTGTGCCACCCACATTGCAAAGGTAAAAAAAAAAAAAAAATTAGTTAAAAAAAAAACTAGGTTAAAGATAATCAAATTATTATTTGCATGCAGGAAACTTCATTCAGATACAGTTTTTATTTTTATTGTTAGTAGCCCAACCCCAACCTGAACACCTTAAAGTTGAATAACTCAGTGTGATCGTGTGATCTCGTCACATGGAGATTTTGGATGACCCGTTCCCTTGACCTCGCCACTTGTGATTTTTTTTTGTGAGGCTACCGTAAACCACGAGTGTATACTTATCCACCCCAAACTCTTGAAGCCCTTAAAGTTGTTATTTTTTTCAGCAAGAGATCGACGCTGTTCCACCTGTCATGATCCGTCGAGACATGGCAGCCTTCAAAAAACACCTTCAAGAGTCTATAGACAATGACAGACACCATTTGGGGAATCATTGTTAAAACATGGTGTTCAAAATCTGTATTAGGTAAAGTTTCATGTGTAAAAATAATAATTTGATTATCTTTATTTTTTAATTTACCTTTGAAAAGTGGGCAGTTTTATTAGATCAATCTGTACTGTATTGTATAGCATTGATTAAAATAACCCATCCTCATTTGGGTAACACCAGATAAAAGCACAAACAGTGTAGCAGGAAATTCATTATAGTTAAATATGAAGTCTAGTTAGTTATCTTATAAATGTAAATGTAATTCCATCATTATTTAAATTTATTTGCTGAACCCCTCAATCCTACTATGCTTGCAGGGAGACTGAAGTCTATCTCAGCCAACCTTTGGTGAAAGTGGGGTACACCCTGAATAGCTCACCATTCCACAGCAGGGCCAACACACACAACTGTTCAAACTGACACTTAGGAACAATTTGGAACAGCCAATTGGCCTAATGTGCATTTCTTTGGAAGGAAACAGAGGAAACCCATGCAAGCACTGGAAGAATATACATTACACAAAAATGCCGTTGTCAAGCCTGGGACTCAAACTTTCTTTCCGTGAGACCATTACACCACCATGCTGCCCCACAGTGGTAATGTAGTCCTAAATGAAGCTATAATAGAAAAGAATGCACATCTGAATAATTGAGGAGATAGTATGTGTTAACAAACAAGACAAATCACTTACTATCATGGGTTTAATTGAAATATCCACAATAGTTTTGTTTATAGCACCCAAGTGTTAAAGTATTGAAAATGTTGTTACTGATGTTGACCGTGTCCTTTTCCTTTAGAGATAATTCAGACATTTTCAGATATTCACTCCTACAGTAGGTAGAAATGTGCTGCTCAACTGATTCATAGAAGAAAGGTGTGATTTAAGAGTAAATTCTGTACTTTCACATGGTGCCTTTTATTTTGTGATAGTACCTTTCCCACATGTTGATACCGACCTAAGAATCAGAAGGTCGGACCGATATATTTGATTTGCAGCAGTTAATGTATCATATATAACATAATATATAGGGCCTTCATTTTACACAGATCCATTCTATGTGGCGCCAAATGTAAAAATTTGATACAAAGTTTTCACGCACACTTTTCCCACATTTTGCTCATTTTCCCCATGTAAAAATTTTACTGCAAAGTTTTCATGCATACTTTTTCCACATTTAGCTCATTTTTCCTCACATTTAGGTATGAGTCACATCTAAAACAACATCTTACATTTAACTGTTAAAAATGTTTGCTTGTCCAACCCAAATGTTAAATATAAATCTAAATGTTAAATCTAAATGCTTGATCTAAATTTAACATTTAGATTTAACATTTAGATTTAACAATGAACATTTAGATTTAGATGTAACATTTAGATTTAGATCTAGCATTTAGATTTAACTTTAGATTTTGATTTAACATTTAGATTTAACATTTAGATTTAGATTTTACATTTAGATTTAGACTTAACATTTAAATTTATCATTTAACATTTGGATTTAACATTTAACATTTAGATTTAGATTTAGCATTTAGGTTGGACAAGCAAACTTTTTTTAACAGTTAAATGTAAGACGTTGTTTTAAATGTGACCCAAACTTAAATGTGAGGAAAAATTAGCTAAATGAGGAAAAAGTGTGCATGAAAACTTTGCATCAAATTTTTACATTTGGTGCCCCATACCACTCACCAGGTAGCCAAGATATAGCACATAAAATTCCTTCTTTGTATGAAGATTAGTTTTTGTGTTATTGGTAGCCAAATGTTTGTCATTCCCTGTAACATGTAAAAAGTAAATATTTGCACATTTCCTAGGACTACAGATGCCTGGGAAATGATTCTGAAAAATCCAGACCTCTATCTTTTGTTGTTCAGCAGTTATGGAAGTCTATATTGTGGTTGCAATTTTAGGGACCCCCTGCCTACTTTAAATGGCCATAACTTTGGAAACATTTACAAACAAAGGCTTGAACTTTTGGATGTTCCGCTCATATATAATGTACTTTAAGTGTGTAAAAAATCTTAAAAATCTGAGGGGCCAGATGGGGACCACTGGTTGATATTTTATGGAATGTCCCATATACAGTGGTGCTTGAAAGTTTGTGAACCCTTACCTTTAGAATTTTCTATATTTCTGCATGAATGTGATTTAAAACATTATCAGATTGACTTGATCTACCTGACTTCATGCAAGTTGAGTAGATGAAGAGAACCCAATTAGAAACCAGTCAAAAGGATTGTAATTGGTGACTTATTTATTAAGGAAAATGATCCAGTATTACATATGTGCATGTGATTAAGCCTGTCCTGCGATGGCCTGGCAAGCTGTCCAGGGTGTACTCTGCCCTCGCCAGGAATTGGCTGAGATGGGCCGACCCTAATTACGATTAAACGGTTCAGAAAATGGATGAATGAATGAATGTGGCTAAACCTTTGGGATATGGAGTTAAATTTGAAGGCAATATAAAAATCTGAATTTTTCAATTAACTGCATGACAATCAGGTGTGAGTAAGAACCATGTTTTATTTAAATAACATGGAGTCTGTCAGACTTTCAGAAGACATGTGTTTTGCGGTCTATTATGGCTCAAAAACATGGAGATTTATAAGGACCTTAGAAACACTAGAATGAAGAAGGTTACAAAACCATCTTTAAAGAGTTTGGACTGCACCGATCCACTGTCATACCAATGGAGGAAATTCAAGACCACAGTAACCCTCTCTAGGAGTGGTTAAGCAGCAAAATCAGTCCTAGAGCAAGACATGTAATAGCTGGTGCAGCCACAAAGTCCTTGGTTGCTTCCAAGAAACTTAAGGTCTATCTGACATTGGCTAACATTTTATCATCATCCTTCGGCCTCAGCCGAGATGCCATGCACCATGGACCACCACACATCTCAGTCGGCCATTGCGGATGGAAGGTCCTGCTGAGGTATTCTCTGGAGTCTCTGGAATACCTCAGTCTATGGATATTGTTGTGGAAAATGTCAGCTATCTCGACCTTACTGGTAGCAGACATGGCGAGATAGCAGTGTCTAGCAAAGAATAGCCTTCTTTGCATAATGGACAATGGAATTGGAGGTAGTCCTAGGTAGATTTGTTGAAGGGTGGTATGGGGTGACCAGTGAATTTGATGAACCGGGGTCGTGATGGAGCCCTGCTTACTTATACTTATACTACCATACGTATAGTATTATAAAGGAGTATATAGTATATATTACAATTGTATAGGAGAACACTGTAATCATGCATACACACATAAGCAGCATGTATATTACATAAGTGTCATTTCTTGTTCATTTTAAAAAATTGGAAATAATCATGATTTCTTGGTCCACTAAAGTATTACGATTGTTTTTGTTGTGCAGTGAATGAATGTAAGAATAAATGTTTATTGAATCTACCCAACACAATAAATGTGAATTTGTGTGGTATTCTCTCCTGTTCTCTCATCCTTGAAGAGCAGAACCTCTTTACATGCAATCACATCAGTTTAATTACAGCTCTGCAATGCTCTGCCATCACACTGACATTAGGGTCTGGTGTCTGTGCCACTCTGGCAGATTGTTTACCTTGTTAATGATGTGTAGGTCATGACCCCAACCACTTTTCATTAATGGAGTCAGAGGATGGCACGGTGCAATAACATTTTTGACACAAAGTGTATATTTGTGTGTAAATATCAGGTGTGTGTGTGTACGTGTGTGTGTGCGTGTGTGTGTGTGTATGTGTGTTGGAACTAATTTGTACTTTTGGCTGTGTAGAAAAAGATGCCATGAAAGTATTATTTATTAAGCCTGTCTCAGAGTCATACTTAAAAGTTTTTTGTTTTGGATAAAACACTGTTCGCAAAACAAAGCTATTAGCCTAGCTATGTGGGTGTGTCACACCTTTGGCCCGAGTCTATTTCAGCGTCCGTGCAACGTTATAGGAAAATGTACTGATCAAAGGATGACATGGAGTTTAATTTTTCCCAAAGCACAGAGTTCACCTCAATTGCCTCCATGTCATGGTTAAAATATGTAAATGTAAAGTACAAAAATCACATTTACCTTTATTGTGTTTTCCACCAACACCTTTATGGAGCACTGCTAAATTTTGTGTCTAAATGAATACCCTGAACAGATGTGACCAGTCGCTGTAGCTACACAGTCTCAGAGCTATTAGCTGAGCCAAAGCGTTAATCTCCTGATCTGCTTCAGTGTCGTAATTCAAATTTTCATTCATTTTCATTTACTTTTTATTATAATTTTGCACAGTAGCACCACAACTCTGTAAAGGTTTTAAATAACACAGCCCTTTGACTCTGATCTACACCTGCCTGCCCTGGTGGCTCATCTGTGCCCATGAAGTTAAAAATAAATAAATACATAAATAAAAAAATATATGAAGAAACTCGCTCACTCACTCAATTGCCAAACCATTTAACCCTACCAGGGTTGTGGGGAGGCTGAAGCATATCTCAGCTGACACAGCATGAAGGCTGGGTACACTCTGAACAGCTTGCAAAACCATCACAGGGCAAATATACACACACACAGACATACACACACAGACAGACATATACCAATGTGCATGTCTGTGGACTTTGGGAAGAAACCTGTGTATCCGGAGGAAACCCACACAAGCTCATGGAGAACATGCAAAGTGCACACAGAAATTCCTGAGCCCAGGCGGAAGTGCTAACCACCGCACCAGCATGCCGCACACATAAATAAATAAACAATATAAATCTCATTTTATTGTGGAGATAAAGGTGGTAACATTTAATAATACAATTATGCACCTCAGGCTCAGCAGATGTCACAAAAATTGGTAAATATTGACATAACCTGACTTTTCACTGTAATGTGAGTCATTATGTGCTTTAGTTCTTTCTTTAGCTGTGTATTTTCTGCACTTTTCTATATAGCCTTACAGCAATGTGAAGGCCTCATTCAAATAGAATAGCCTCGGAGTTCTCAGTTTCCAGTGAATTTGCTGACATTTGAAGCGATGTCAGTGAACCAGACATTGATGTACATAATCTAGGGAATGTTTTATTTGCATATGAACCCATGGGGGAAGGTCTGGGGTCATCTTCCAGTGAAGAGGATGGAGATGACAGGGAAGATAACTCGGAAAAACTGCATGGTGAGCAACGTCTGTGATCAGATTTCAACCCCATATTGTGTAGGTGTATGTATAAATGCATGGTACAGCTCATTACAATCTGTTTAAGTAATTTGATCGTCCATGAAATGAGATTACCTACCCTTAAGATTTCTTATTATTGTAAATGATGCTTCTGGAACATGTGAGTCGTTACGTCAAACAGGGCAGAATCGACTCCGAAGCCTTTATATAAATACTGTATGTATATCTGAATCAGTAAATCGAATGTTCTCAGAGTCGGCTCCCAGCCCACCCGAATGCTGTGGTTGTTAAACAGTGTCTCACAGGGATCCAGTCCTCTCTCGAGAACTTTACGCAGGCTTACTTCACCCTTGGTGGACGTGCTACAAAATGCCATAGAGCATATGTCTCCAGTTTTCCCTTTTTTCACAAGTGAGGATCATTTTCAGTCATACTCGACATGTTCACACTTCCGCGCTTGGCCGAGTCCAGTGTGTGCGTTCCACCTACCACGTGACCTGACTTGACCTAGTTGAGTCTGTTTTACAGTTGTGGACATTAAGGAACTGTGATAAATGTTGGGACTGAAAGGTTTGATTTACTAAGTCACCATGAACTATTAGCAACAAAAACATGACTAAAAATTTTATGTAAGACTCGACCTTTAACCTCCTCGAAGAAGCTACCAGTTTTGAGACAATAGCCGTAGCAATATACATTGAGCTGTCAATCTATACAAAATCGCTTTAACCATCCGCCCATTCATGAATGATCTATATTGGTTATCCTTCAGGGTTGTGGGGAAGGTTACACCCTAAATGGATCACCAGTATATTACAGGACTTACAGAGAAGAAAACCAACCGTTCACCCTCACATTCGCACCCGGGGTGATTTAGAGTAGAGTTTTGATTTCAGTGTCTACACAAGCCTAGTGCCCCGTGCAGACACGCAACCCACTCCATGAACAAACAAACTAACAACACCAGCATCATTCAAAGTAAATATATATATATATATATATATCACATTGTTGTAGTCAGCACCCAGGCTTGGCCAAGATGTTTCTATTTGGAGTTTGCATGTTCTCCCTGTGTTTGTATGGGTTTCCGCTGGTTACACAGGTTTTCTCTTGTTCCAAATTGCCCCTAGGTGTGAATGTAGGTGTGAATGGTCCTGCAATGGTCTGACAAGCTGTTCAGTTTGTACCTCACCTTTGACCAGTGTTGCCTGAGATAGGCTCCAGCCTCTCTTTGACCCTAATAGGACTAAGTGGTTTGGGAGATGAGGGAGTGAGAATTACTTGATTATTACTCATGATGGCATACGTGGCTCTTTCTGGGCTTTTTCAGTCTTTTTTATAGCACATTGCTGTTATGCTTTGTCATGCAACTGGAGGCGACACAAACATGGAGCAAAGAATCAATTTGAAATTGATTAAAGTGTCTAATGCTTCTCCAAATGGCTTATGGAAAAGATGTGATTGTTAGGGCAATACTGTGAACTGATAGACCCAAATGCAGGACAGAGACGAGATGATCAGGCTCAAGTGCAAACAAGGATCCTTTATTAAGAACAAGGATAACATAGTACATGAACACTATGAATATATCTCGGCTGGATCGCGGTGTGTATGCTGAGATATGTCTTCTCTCTATAAACGGCACAATTTCTCTCCGTGAATGCGCGTCGCACATGCAGTTACGGCCTGAGTTCACTCTGTGGATACGCGAGGTTGATACTATGACGGACCAAGACGATCTTTTATCCTCCGGTGGGGATGAGGAACAGGTGAGCCAATCAGGGCGGAGCCTGTAATCAACACACACACACACACGGGAAAGGAGAGAGCAGAACAAACAGACAGACATGACTAGAGCCTTCGGCGGGACCTCACAGTATAATGTAGTACAGTAATGGTACAGTGCGAGTACAATGTAGTACAGTAATAGCGGAGTGTGTATAATGTTGTACAGTAATAGTAGAGTGTGAGTAGAATGAAGTACAGTAGTAGCACAGTGTGAGTAGAATGCAGTACAGTAATACCACAGTGTTAGTATAATGTGGTACAGGAATGGGACAGTGTTAGTATAATGTGGTACAGTAATGGTACAGTGTGAGTATAATGTAGTACAGTAATGGTACAGTGCGAGTACAATGTAGTACAGTAATAGCGGAGTGTGTATAATGTTGTACAGTACTAGTAGAGTGTGAGTAGAATGCAGTACAGTAGTAGCACAGTGTGAGTAGAATGAAATACAGTAATACCACAGTGTTAGTATAATGTAGTACAGGAATGGGACAGTGTTAGTATAATGTGGTACAGTAATGGTACAGTGCGAGTACAATGTAGTACAGTAATAGTGGAGTGGAAGATTTGTGGAGAGTGTTATGTAC
>JAOUQZ010043676.1:0-12667 GCA_028564935.1 Neosilurus hyrtlii | reverse complement strand
TATGACTGTCTTAATATTACTTAAATAGCCTTCTTTCATCTCAGGAATATTACTTCAAGATTGGTTTATTGTAAGGCGTTACAGACTGACTGGATGTTGTAATAGGTGCATAAACAAGCTCGAGTTTGTCTGGAATGCAGCAGCAAGAGTTCTTACTAGAACCGGAAGATATGAGCATATCACCCCCATCTTATCTACACTGCACTGGCTCCCAATTAAATTTTGCATTGAATATAAAATACTATTTTTAACCTATAATGCACTTAATGGTCTTGCACCACATTTTCTTCTTGCTGCTTATGATTCAGCTCGCCCACTTAGATCAAAAAGTGCAGGCTACTTAATGATAGCTTGAATAATGAAGACTACTGCAGGGGGCAGGGCTTTCTCTTACAAAGCCCCACAGTTTTAGAATAAACTTCCAGTTAATGTTCAGGACTCAGACACAGTCCCTGTTTTTAAGACAAGGCTGAAAACTTACTTGTTTAGTCACACATTTTGTTAACAGCCTTTTATTAGTTAAAGGAGCAGATCTGGGGGGTTCTCCAGAATAGAGAGTTCTAGTGAACTGGGATATTTGGATGCTCCCTCACTATCACATGCTCACCCAGGTCCACTGAAAATGAAGTGGCTAATTACCTTATATTACAGTGTGCCCTCTTGTCTGTCTTCCTTTCGGTTCTCTCTTTTAAATAATAAAAAAAAAACTTTAGTAAAGTTTAATCAGGCATCCCAGAGTCCCTACTTACACCCAGCACTAATAAACTCTCACCTTTAACCATTACATTGTAATGAGCACACCTAACATCCCCACCAATCCCTGCCCCCCTTCTATGATCTTAATCTGATGCTGTAAAAGTGTGAATAATAAACGAATGCACTCGTGTAGAAACTCTAAATAAGGTGTCAGTAAAGTCTTTTATATAAAACTGATTTAAGGTGGCGGGTCTTTATAAAATCCTTCTGCATGATTTCAGCATCATCAGGTTTCCACAATCACCTCACGTTTCCATACACACTGATTTCACTCAGCGCTTCGTCTCAATGACTTCAGGTGGAGGTCTGAACCAGAGAAAGATCTTTTACATTTACAGCATTTAGCAGATGCTCTTATCCAGAGCGACTTACAAAAGTGCTTTAAAGTCATTATCAGGGAATATATTCTTATACTGGTTTGTCAGAACACAGACTAAGTACACCATCAGTCAAGTGCTCAGTGGATAGGTGTTGCGCGCAGGATTTTTTTGTTTGTTTGTTTGTTTGTGTGTGTGAGAGAGAGAGAAAATAAACATCATAGTGCTAGTCTAAGTACTGCCAAAAAAGGTAGGTTTTCAGGCGTCATTTGAAGATACCCAGTGACTCAGCTGTCCGAACATCCAGATATACCTTCTTTTTATACTCACACACTCTGACACACTTATAACATACATATAGAGATATTTTATTCAAGTTTAAAGCCTTTTATTATGATCATAAACACTCGAGGTCAGTTCTTTTCCAGTGTTCTTTAGTACTCACTATCTCATGAAGAACCTGCACACATTCCCGATGAAATTAAAGATGCATCCAGTTTCCAAAATGCACTTGATATAGTGCACGTGTCCACATCACTGCCAGCACAGGTAAAAAAATGCATACTCCACACAGAAACCCCTTCACTGAGCCTGGGACTTGAACCCAGGGCCTTCTCCTTTAAGTGACACCACTATGCTGCCCATTCAAGCACACAAGTAGCTGGATATAGAATTTTTCCTCTGAAAGTGTTACTCCGCCTTTACTTCAGCCATGAAGGTGGAAGAAAGGAAGGTGCCGCCACACTTTTTCCGGCTGGTTCTGGAATCCAAGCAGCAACTTTTTGGTCCCAAACCCACTTCTTTAACCATTGGCCCATGGCTGCCCCATTATTGATTGCTTTACTGTTAAAGCACAACGCGTCGTGGTTAATGACTTCCAGACGAGAGAGACTCCGTGAACATTACAGAAGAAAGAATCATGGATTTGCTTTAAATTTACTTATGGGGAGGGGGTGGAGCCTGTTCTTTCTTCAGAATGTGATCAATGTTTAAATAATAAATTACATTCACCTGCAAGAACTTTCCATTTAAATAAGCAATTTTATAATAAGTCCATGACTGGTTTGATATCGTACCTTTCTTCCCTCAGATGCTAAAGAACCGTGACATCTAAAAGGAACCTTAATGAGTTTCTCACAGACTTAAAAAACTCATTTTACAGTCTGTTTCATTTCCATCGCTGCACAATTCATTTAAAAGGTGTTTTTTTTGTGCTAATTATCAGTAGATGTGAGGTTTATTGAGTCAGACTGACACATGCTGTGTATTTTAATCTCACTGCAATCTAATTAGCATGTTTGATTAAAACCAAAGAAACTGATCTGAGCTCATAGTGAGGAGAATATTTGTTATTTTGGATATAATGAATGATAAGAAACAGGAATGTGTATATATAGAGATAAATACTGTGAATGTACAGCATTTGTCTCCATTTTATAGCGCTGATGGTTCGTTGCATTATTCGGGGATGTTAATATTTGAAACAGCAGGATGGTGCTGATGTTTCTCCTGCAGCTTCTCTTCGATGATAAAACGACAGCAGCTTGAGATGGAAATGTGTTTACACAGCACTTTTAATTGCTAAACATACATCTTGTTGATATCGCCACCCGCGGCTCCTCTTAAATATTTCATGCATCGTGATAATAAATGATGTAAACACACACTGTTGTGTTTTAAAGCAGGCGCACCTTTCCAGCTCCTTGTTTTAATGGCAGCATTTTAACTGCCGATACTCAGAGGAACATGTGGGAGATAGGATCAAAGATTTCTTTATGACATATGACGATGGATCATTAACTCATCACTTCACCTTCAAGGCTACCTTCACACCACATCCCATCTGCCTAGCTACCACCCCTACAGCTACACCCCATTTACCTGGGTACCTTTTTGCCACACCCCACCTTCACCACACCCAATCTCCCTGTTTACCTTGTTGCCACACCCTGTCTTCATGGCCATTTTCTCACCAAAACTCCTTAAGTACCTTCTTGCCACACCCCATCTCCCTCTTGACCTCCTTGTCACACCCCACCATCTTGGCTCCCATTCTCACCACAACCCATCTTCTTGCCACATCCCATTTACCCAAGTCCTTTCCCATCTCTCTACGAGCCTTCTTGCCACACCCCACCTCCAAAGCTATTTTCTCACTACACCCCATGCCATCAAGATGCCTTCATGTCACACTTCACTTTCAGGGCAACCTTCTGAATACAGCCAATCTCCCTCAGTACTTTCTTGCAACACCGCATTCCCCTAAATATCTTCTCACCTCATTCATTCACCCTATTCACCCTCTTGCCACACCCTGCCACCATGGCTACCTTCTCACCACACCCTGTCCTCATGTTCACCTTCTTGTCACACGCTGTCCCCATGGCTCCATTCTTACCACAGTCCACATCACTGGGTACTTTCTTGCCACACCTTATTCCCCTGGGTAGCTTCTTACCACACCCAATTGCTCTGTTCCCCTTCCTGCCACACCCCACATGTTTCCCTGCATACCTTGTCACAACAATTCAGCTAATCAAGCACCTTCTGACCACTTTGTGTTTACCTGCATACCTTCTCACCACACCACAGCTTCCTGAGTACATTGTGGTCATGCATCTCCAGAGCTACCTTAAACCACCATGCATCTCCTTGTGTACCTCCTCACCACATTCTTACTACATCGCTTCCCTGTGAGTACCATGCCATCTTCATGAACACCTCCTCAAATCACCATCCCACCTCGATTACCTTTTCACCACACTCCTTATCACTGAGTATGATATTTTTACACCATCTTGCCAAAACCCATTTTCCTGAGTTCCCCAGGCAGCACTGTGAGCGTCTGACTTATTAAGTTATTTTAATGTCATCAATAACAAACTGGGTGATGATGATGCAGTATATAAATCCATAAATAATTATAAATATAGCACATAGATAGCACTTTCACCTCATAGGAAGGCCAGGATTCAATTCCCAGGATCGAGCGTTTCTGTGTGGAGTTTTCATGCTCTCCTCTTGATTGTGTGGGTTTTCTATAGGTGCTCCGGTTTCCTCAAACAGTCCAAAACATGAACAGTAGGCTGACTGGCTGTTCCAAATCGCCCCTAGTGTGAGTGTGAATGGTTGTATGTGTGTTGGCCCTGCAATGGTCTGGTGAGCTGTCCAGCGTGTACCCCGTCCTCGCCCAGAGTTGGCTGAGATGGGCGCCAGCTTCATCATGACCCTAATTATTATTAAGCAGCTTAGAGAATGAATGAATGAATGAATGATAATAATCTGAGTAGTTTATGGTAAACAAGGATTTTGTGGTAAACAATAAGTACTTTGTGGAATGCAGCACACAGTCCTGCAAAGAGTATACATGTATAGTGTGTTTGTGTGTGTGTGTGTGTGTGTGTGTGTGTGTTGATTTCTGTTTTATCCATGACACCTTCTCACCTTGACTTTGGTGGTAATGACACATCACTATGGGCATTTTTTTTTACCCATAATTCCACCTGATGGAGGCTAATGGTGCTGAGAGTCTCCATTACCAACCATCATTACAGTTACCATGGAAACGGGGCCCTGTCCAAACACATCGGCTACGCTGAATTGCACATACCCAGCCTGCGTGGATGCGCTCCAGTTCGAACAGTAAACACTGCTGAGTTTATCAGTAGGAAATAGGACTCTTTGAGGACGAGGAGGAGAGAAAACGACATCTGAAAAAGTAAATGTGAAGAAGACGGAGAGCAGGAAGGAGGCGAGGAAGTGGGACGGAGGGAAAAATACAATCAAATTTATTTACATATTTAAATACCGCACCATTTAAGTGTTTAAAATAAATTCCTGAATTTCGGAGTCTGGAGGTGGTTTCCTTCAACAGTGCAAGATTTATTCATGTGTGAAGATGAATGAGGTTGAGAAGGGGATTATGGGTAAATGTAGCTTGTTTAGGTCAAAGCCTCACATATGGAATGTGGATCTGTAGAGCTGTTTATAAAATACTGATGGATTGAGACGTTAACACTGATGGTGGGACAAAACATTTATTAACCTATTCATTTGCCGAGCCATTCAATTGTACTAGGATTCGAGAGGGGTTTAGTTTTTTTTCTGAGGCGCTCAATCCTGTGAGGGTCCTGAGCAGGCTGAAGCCTATTAAAGCCAACTCTGGGCATAGGTGGGGTACAACCTGAAAGGCTTGCCAGTCCACTATAGGACAGCACACACACACACACACAACTGTTCGCACTGACACGTAGGGGCAATTTGGAACAGCTGATTAACTTACTGTACATGTCTTTGGACTGTGGGAGGAAACTGGAGTATCTGGAGGGAAACCAGCTCATGCATGGGGAGAACATGCGAACTCCACACAGAAACACCCTTGCTGAGCCCAGGACTCGAACCCAGGACCTTCTCGCTGTGAGTCAGATGTGCTAATCACTACACCACTGTATTATATAATATTATTACTGTCACTACAGCCTGAAATAAACATGACTACTATTGTGATTAAAATGGATTAGAGCTTTTTTTACTCTCTGAGGAAAACACCAGGTGAACATGCGACCTGCTGCTGCTCCACATCTGCTCCACACTGCTGTCGACCCAGAGAGAATTGCATTGTGGGATACTCACACCTGCTCTTTCGTTGGCTCACGCTGATGGCTGTGTCTTTGTGTATGACTTTGATGTGTTTTCAAAGTTCTGCACATGTCATTGTTTATAAATTGGAGGTTGTTACTACGTCTGATCTGGGGCTGTTCTTCGATTAGGTTAATTTTTGGTGTTATGGTATTTAATAAAACACAAAATACTTAAAAAGTGCTTAATGCAAGAAAATACAATATTCTCGACCCACTGTGTATGAATTTATCTGTATAAATAAATACCTGTGTCTGATCCTGATTTTTATACTGTAATAATTACACGAAGAAAATTATTGCCTCTGCATTTAACCCATCCAAAGTGATCACAAACACATAAACAGTGAGCACACACACACACACACACACACACACACACACACACACACACACACACTTGGAGCAGTGGGCTGCCACACACATTGCAGCACCCGGAGAGCAGTTGGGGGTTAGGTGCCTTGCTCAAGGGCACTTAAGCCATGAATGTTAACCAGTGACCTTTCAGTCCCAAAGCTGCTTCTGTAACCATTTGGCCACAGCTGACCCCAAAATATTTACTTATTATTATATATTTTAAATGTAATTTATAGAATATTGTTATGCTTAAAAGGGCAAGTGTTGACAAGAAAATGGTGACACATTTGAGAAGGTGTGTGGGTGTTCAAACGTTTACTCTCAGGGGTCCAGTGAAAGTAGCTGACCAGCTGGCAGGAGTTTTCTCTGAACATTTTCAACCTGTTCCTGCAGCATGCTAAGGTCCTTGTCTGCCTCAAGTGCTCCACCATTGTGCCTGTGCCCAAAAAATCAGCCGCTACCTTCTTCAACAATTATCGCCCGGTTGCCCTGAGCCTTGTAATCATGAAGTGCTTCAGGAGGATCCTCCTTAACCACATCAAGGATGTTATCCCGGCTGGTCTAGACTGCCTTCAGTTTGCTTACAGGGAGAACCACTATATGTGGACTTCAGCTTAGCTTTCAACACTGTTCTCCTGGACAAGCTGGTACTGTTTCTCTAAAACCTGGGACTGTCAGCTTCACTGTGTTCCTGGATCAGGGACTTTCTCACCAACTGACCTCAGGAAGTTAAAATGTACTGGACTGTCCTCTCAGCTGCTCAAGAACTTCTACAGCGCTACAAGAGCAGGTATACTCTGTCTCAGTGCAGTGGTGTAGTACGGCTGCTGCACTGCAAAGGACAGAAAGGACTTGGTAAGAACTGCTCAGGGGATTGTGGTCTACCGTCTACCTAAACTGTATACACTATATGCTGTTCCAGAAGAAGGCCAGCCGCATTGCGACAGGTCCCACCCACCTGGGAAATGGGCTGTTTGAACCTTTTCCTTCAGAAAAGGAGTACAGAAACATTAAGACCAGCACAACTAGACTCAAAACAGTTTCTTCCCCAGAGCTGTGAAAGTCATCACCCCTCCACCCCCCACTACCTTGCAGTAACATTCAGACATGCAACCTTCCTCCACAGCCACATACTCACTCGTTCACACACACAAACACACACACACACACACACACACACACACACACACACACCCCACTGACTCTCACACAGACATTAGTGCTCTGTAGAAGGACAATGAATCCACAAACTCTGTGACTGTCTTCCACTGCCGCAATTTACTTTATTTAAATTAACATTCTAGTTTATATCCATTCTACTGCTATTTATCTATTTCACATCATAGTGCCTTCAGTGTACATACTGTATATCCCAGTGCTGCTGTGGTTATTCACAGGTTTTGAGAGTTTATATTGCTATTTCATATTTTTTTAAAAAAGATGTATTTTGGTTTTGATGGTGTTAATTATAGTTTATGGCCTTGATTGTTTTGTTTTTTTTAAGCTGAGAGTCTCATGCAAAATTCTAATAAAAAAAGTTATGTGTGAACATGATGACAATAAAGAATCTTGAACCTTGAATCAGTGAGCCAGGGTGACGTTTACACCATGTTAGTAATACAAGTTAATTTTTAAAAAAAAGAAAAATAGTATTTTACAAATAAATAGATACCAGTCATTGCCCTCTCATCAGTACATGATGAGGGAGTCCCCAGGGAAAGCACCCTCTGGCACACCCCCTAGGGACTCCAAAAAGGGTGGGTATTTGATGCATAAGCACGAACAACAGTAAGGACGAATCCCCCAACATGGTGGGCAATGAATAAGTGTGACCTGGAAGGGTGTGATTGGTAGCTCTCTCCTATCTGAACCCAAATGATGTTTTGTTATCGGACTTCTGTGGTCACCATGGTTTGTCCATCACAAACGCCATGTTTGAACATAAGGATGTCTATAAGTGCACCTGGCACCAGGACACCCTAAGCAGCAGTTCAAAGATCGACTTTTTAGTCTTGTCATCGGACTCACAGCCGCATGTTCTTGATACTCAGGTGAAGAGAGGAGCTGAGCTGCCAACTGATCACTACCTGGTGGTGAGCTGTCTCCGATGTCAAGGGATGTTGCCAAGAGGTGGAAGAAATACTTTGAGGGCCTCCTTAATCCCACCAACACTCATTCTGTGGAAGAGGTAACCCTGAGGCTTCAGAGGGTGGTCTGCCCATCACTGGGGCAGAGGTCGCTGAGGTAGTTAAAAAGCTCCTTCGTAGCCGGGCTTCGGGGATGGACAAGATCCGTCCTGAATACCTCAAGGCTCTGGATGTTGTAGGACTGTCTTGGTTGACACGTCTCTGTAACATTGCGTGGTCATCGGAGGGTGTGTTCAAACTTTCATGTAATCACACTCCTCAGCCTACCCGGGAAACTCTACACAGTCTACAGGATCCTGGAGGGGGCATGGGCATACGACCAACCTGTCCACATGTGCTTTTTGGATTCGGAGAAGGCTTTCAACCATGTCCCTTAAGCTAGTTTGTGGGGTGTGCCCAGGGAATATGGTATACCCGACCTGTTGCTACGGGCCATTTGTTCTCGGTATTGCCGGAGCCAGAGCTTGGTCTGCGTTGGTAACAACATGTCAAATTTCTAGGTGCAGCCAAGGTGTTGAGGTTTTCTGGTTTCGTGGCCACAGGATCTCATCTCTGCTTTTTAAGGATGATATTGTCCTTTTGGCTTTATCAAGCCGGGACCTGCAGCTCTCGCTGGAACTATTCGCAGTCGAGTGTGAAGCCTCGGGATTAGAATCAACACATCCAAGTCCGAAGCCATAGTTCTCAGCCAGAAAAGGGTGGAATGCACTCTCTGGTTCTGGAATGAGATCCTGCTCCAATTGGAGGAGTTCAAGTATCTCAGGCAAAGCTCTCGATTTTTCAGTCGATTTATGGTCCTACCTTCACCTATGATCACAATATTTGGGTAGTGACCGAAAGAATGAGATTGCAAATACAAGTGACTGAAATGAGCTTCCTTTACAGGGTGGCATGGCTCTACCTTAGAGATAGGATGAGAAGTTTTGTCATCCAGGAGGAGTTTGGAGTAGAACTTCTGCCCCCCCCCCATTGAGAGGAGCCAGTTGAGGTGGCTCGGGCATCTGATTAGAGTGCCTCCTGAATGCCTCCCTGATGTGGTGTTTTGGGCATGTCCAACCGGAAAGTGACCCCGGGATCGACCACGAACATGCTGTAGGGACTATGTCTCTCGGCTGGTCTGTGGACACCTCGGTGTTCTCCTGGAAGAGCTGGAGGAAGAGGCTGGGGAGAGGAATGTATTGACCTCATTGCTTAGGCCAAGCAGATGAAGATGAAGATGTTGTGTAGTTTTTAAAACATCTGCCTCACAGCAAGAAGGTCCTAGGTTCAAATCCCGGGCTTGGAGATTGCATTCCTGTATTGTATTTGCATGTTCTCCTCATGCTCACATGGGTTTCCTTTGGGTATTCTGGTTTCCTCCCACAGTCCAAAATCATGCACGTTAGGATGACTGGCTGTTCCAAATTGCCCCTAGGTGTAAGTGTGTATAATTGTGTGTGTGTTTGTGTGTGTGTGTGTGTGTGTGTGTTAGGTGTACCCAGTCTACACCCTGACATAGGCTGCAGCCTCCCAGTGACCGTAGTAGCAGTTCAATAAACGAATTAATGAATGTTCAAGTTAGTCCTTCTTAAAGGAAAAGAAATCACATGGTTCTGCACACACTGGAGTAAAGTTCACTATTTCAGCTTCCCCACCAGAAAACACTGATGTTCCCCACCAAAAACATCAACGGAACTGGAGCTTGGACCGAGTGCATGGCGACCGCCATTAAGCAACCCCGCTATAGTTTCAGCCAATCAAATCATCAGAAGAAATTCTGGGTGTGGTGGGTGTATTAACCCTGTGGGGGCGGAGCAGAGGTTCTGAGGTAGGATGCTAATGGAGTTATTAAAGTTGGTTTACATGTAAAATTCAGAAGAAGGTGAACACAGGAGAGAAGAGCAATAAAAGTCAGCAAGAGTACTCGTGTGTGTATGAGATAGAGGGGGATGGACGAGTATAGCTGAGGGAGTAGGGGTGATGAAGGTAGATGAATTTTAAATATGTGGGACCGGCTATCCAAAGTAAAGGAAAGAGTGGTAGAGAAGTGAAGAAGAGACTGCAGGCAGGGTGGAATGGGTGGAGACAAGTGGATGGAGGGATTTATGACAGCAGGGGATCTGTACGAGTAAAGAAGACTCTGCCTGGTAGGATGAGATTTATAAACGGGAGATTTATGAACGTGGTGAAGGAGGACATGCAAAGTCAAAACACAAAAATTGTTTAGGGGGTTTCAGGGTACAGGACACCCCGAGGCATTGATGGTGACACAGCATTAGCACGTAGCGGCCTCTTAGGAACCAAAATGGTGCTATATCTTTATTTTAGTCTGAACTTCACATGCCATGGACACCAAAGACAGTGCGGTTCATGTGAATGACTGCCAGACGATGCTACAGCTAAGAAATCATGCAATTACAATTACAATGCAATTACAAGCTGTGCTTGAGGAAGCGGAAGTGCAGAAACCGGGCGGGTGTATGTGCTTGGCTAAAAACAAATCCTAGCTGGCTGTCACTACCCTCCATCATTTTGTCCAACGTCTGCTCACTGGACAAAAATTTGGACTACATCTGACTCCAGCGAACTACAGAGCGTGAGTACAGAGACTGCTGTCTCTTTGTTTTTACTGACACATGGCTCACCGACAGAGTTCGGACACCGCCATTCAGCTAGCCGGGCTAACCGTGTTTCATGCCGACATGAATACAGCTCTGGGCAGTAAGACTTGCGGTGGCGGCGTGTGTGTTTACATCAACACAGAATGGTGTAAGGACGCTGTGCTTGTGTCTAACTACTGCTCATCGGTGACTGTTCGATGCAGACCTTTTTATTTACCCAGGGAATTCGACACTGCTTTTATTATTGGAGTGTACATTCCACCCAGTGCTAATGCTAAGGAGGCTCTGTGTGAGCTCTACGGAGCTATTAGCAACCTGCAGAATGCTCACTCCGACGGACTGTTTATCATCACCGGAGATTTCGACCATGCAAATTTCAAAACAGCGCTCCCTTAATTTCATCAGCATGTAGACTTTGCTACGAGAGGAGCGAACACACTGGATCTTGTTTACACAAGCATTCCCAGTGCATATCATGTAGAGCCCCGCCAGACCACATCTCTGTGATGTTGATTCCAGCATACAGACCACTCGTCAGACACTCTAAACTGGTTCTGAAACAGGTTAAAATCTGGCCAGCAGGAGCCATCTCTGCTCTTAAGGACTGTTTTGAGTGCACTGGTTGGGATCGGCATTAGTGACCGGCTACATCGGGAAGTGCATCGATGACATGACTGTCTCCAAGACCATCATCACACACTCCAACCAGAAGCCATGGATGCCTGCAAAAGTACGTGCTCTTCTGAAGTCGAAAGACTCCGCTTTCAGAGCAGGGGACAGGGAGGCCTTAAAAACAGCAAGGGCTGAATTGTCCCAAGCCATCAGAAAGGCGAAGCATGCCTGTGAATCCACGGCCACTTCCAGAACAGCGGAGACTCCTGGCACATGTGGTAGAGCATCCAGGCAATTCTACGCTTGATTTGAGGCACAGAACAGCACAACAGCAAGGAAGACCATCCCTCCTCCTAACTACCAGGTACTCTGTCTCACCATTGCTGACGAGAAGAGAACTCTACGCGGAGTCAACTAATGGAAATCTGCTGATCCAGACAACATTCCAACATTGAGTGCTCAGGGAGTGTGCAGAGCAGTTAGCAGATGTCTTCACTGACATCTTCAACATCTCGCTGAGCAGCTTCATCATCCCAACGTGACTCAAGACAACGACCATTGTCCCTGTGCCTAAGAAGTTTACAATCTCCTGCCTCAATGACTACCGTCCCGTCGCACTCACACCAATCGTGCTTCAAAAGCACATCAAGTCACAGCTACCTTCCTCACTGGACCCCTTGCAGTTTGCGTATTGTTCGTTGCTCTACAGACGATGCCATCACCACAACCCTCCCTCTGGCCCTCACACATCTGGACTGTAAGGACATGTATGTATGAATGTTGTTCATAGAATTTAATTCAGCATTCAACACAATCATTCCTCAGCAGCTGATGGAGAAACTGAGCCTGCTGGGCCTGAACACCTCTCTCTGCAACTGGATTCAGGATTTCCTCACTGGGAGACCCCAGTCAGTCCAAATCAGGAACAGCATCTCCAGCACTACCTGGAACTACTATCTGGAAAAAGGAACCGGAGCATTCGGGCCTCACAACCAGACTGTGTAACAGCTTCTTTCCTCAAGCCATCAGGCTCCTCAACATCCAGGACTGAACCACACAAAAATCTCTCTCTCCCACACACACACACACACACACACACACACACATACACCCAGAACTGTACAAGACTAATAAGAAGTGAACGGTACAAAACGCTATGTCCTTCACACACACAGACACACACACACACACACACACACACACACACACAGACACACACACACACACACACACACACACAC
>JAOUQZ010043675.1:0-12669 GCA_028564935.1 Neosilurus hyrtlii | reverse complement strand
GAGAAGTTCGCTAAGATAATGTGGTGCAAGACCATTAAGTGCTTTATAGGTTAAAAGTAGCAATTTATATTCGATTCTATAGTAAATTGCCACTATGAGACTTTTATATTTGCCATCATATTTACATTAAATATTTGTTTTTCATAGCATTCAAAGTTGCTACAGATTTTAGTTTTTAGGCATTTACCAACTAGCTACAATATTGACCTTGTCCACAAACATGTTTGAAGGTCATGGCCAAATATCCAAGTAAGATTGCAGTTTTTTTTCTTGTGGCATTATCTTTTTTATGGTTTTTCACAAAGAAAGTATTGAATTTGATCAAATCAATCAAAATAACTGCGAAAAGATAGTCAGAACACTGCTCATGAAGTGTTGTTTACTTGTGAAAGTTTCTCGAGCGTTCCACCTGGAGGCGCTACGCATGACGTCATTTTAGTCAAACAACAGTTTAAGCACTTCAAGTTTAACATATTCTAACATATTCTCTCTGACAAAAAGCACAGTTAGTTATGGTATGGATCTCAGTAAGGTAGGTAATACCATGCATTATTTCACCATTAATATATTTTTAATAATGTTTAGAGAGAAAAAGTATTCTGAGTTCCAATTTCAGCCTCATTGTTTAATGCAAATGCACAACAAGTTAAAGGAAGGTTAAATATATGGACAGGATATAACCTCCTCTGCTAAAAAAAAAAAATACAGTTTGTACTAACAAGCTACCATCTTCTCAAAACAGCAGGATTTTTTAGTTGGGTAAATTCATCCTGCTTTTCTATCTAGACTAATAATAATATATATTTAAGTGCTGCCTAAAAACAGAGCTCTGAAAATGTTTGCAATGTTAATTTCAGGTAAGGAAACAATATATATAGTAATAATATAAATTACCTCTCTTTTCAATGGGATTAACAAAAAAAAAAAAAAAAACGAATAAACATTTCCTTGGGATGCAAGTGCACGGCAGTGGCGGTGTGCGTGTTGGGTTGCCTGTGAGCACAGACACGACAACAAAATCTAGTTAATGGCTTTAGAGCTCTGGAGCACCGCTATAAAATGTGAAATAATGCATGTTATAATTTACCTTTCTGAGAAATTAACCGATGATATTTAATTTTAACATGTACCATCAGCACAAATGGCTATCATGTAAGCACAGCACAGACATACATTGAGTGGAGTGTAAAATAAATAAGAGGAATAAAAGGCATAAACATGTGAAAACCCAGGCATTGATAGTCTGTTACTGTATCATAGTAAAGTCTTTGTATCGAAAACCAGAGGCTGTTACCTCCATTCAGCCCTAATATAACTTGTAATTAACAAACAGTGAAACATTGTATATTGCTACAGTAATCCATACAGGTACTAGTGTTTGCTGAGCAATACATCTAGATCTGTGGCTCTGCTATCGATCTAGATTATAGTAAACATATATTTATAAGATTAGAGCCTACTTACCTCCATCCTTCTCCTTTTCTCTAAAGCTCCACTGCTGCATTGTCTGCGATTCTACCCCAAGCACATCCCTAAACTCTTCACAGCGCTGGACTTATGGACAAACAATTCATGACTGAACAAAGGTAGGATTATTTGCCCAGCTTCCAGTTTTTATCTCCTACAGCTCGCTTTACACGAATGGCCCATTCTTTTCTTCTGTTCTTTTCACTTAGAAACAGATAAAAACTTTGAAAAACAGATAAAAACCAGACAGAAAACATTACAAATTTTAAAACAGATCAAATATTAGAAAACTAAAGCTAACTAGGAACACTCTGGTGTACTGATGTTTGACTAAAATGACATCAAGCACCAAGTGGTCACGAAAATTGTTGAAGTGATATTCAGGTTCAGCATCAGTCCATAAATGATTAATGTTTGAAGAAATATCAGCAAATGATTATAATTTCTATTGTTCACATATTATCTACCCAATACCCTATTTACCCATGACCTTTAAAACTTAAAATGAACTTGCTTTAAATGCAGTGTCTACACACAGAAGGATCTATTATAATTATTTTTAACCAGTCTTTTTCATCTGACAGGTCACATCCATCATCTCAACAAGGTGAGCAAAAGGAGATATATGTAATTTTCTGTCTTATATTTGTAATAACTGGTTAGAATTTCTAATGTGTGTAAGGCTGTGCAGTTAGGAAGGCAGGTCTCAGCACATTGCTCCTTTGTTGATGCCAAGAAGTTCTTGAAAGATTTGATTAGTCTTAATCATGCAATTGCTAGTGGTAACTATGGAGCATGTAGTCAATATACTAAAGCTTTCCAAAAAAAAAAAAAAAAAAAGTCTGGAATGTTGAGTCTAGCCTAGCATTTTCCAATTCAGAAGTTATTGTGAATTACAAAGGAGGACATGATTCATCAATAATTCATAAATTATTAAACAATTCTTTCATTAAATATAATATAATAATCAGAGATTTGTATACTATACAGAATTTCTTGCTGGATGACTGGACGTTTTGACCACATAACACACAGAGTTCTCTACAATCGCACTATACAGTGTCACTGTGTAGGGATCCCCCTCAAGGTTTCTTCAACATTGCAGCCAGAGACTTGGTCATTATGGATGTAGATGAATGTTTAGAATTAATAACTGAATTTGTTTATTCTGTCCATTGGTTAAAGAGCTGAACAAATCAAATAAAAAATCTCAATTCAACAAGTTGAATGTTGAGGGGAAAAAAGGTTAATTACATAGGTTTTCCATTATCCCTGTGACAAAACATGAAAAATAAATGTCTATTACCATGACTGTTTTATAGTTTGTAGTAAGTGTCCATTCACTAGTGAATGTGTTTTATTTTTAATTATCAGTTCACTTTGACTGAATATAAAAGTTTCTGTTCTGTGTCTGTTTATAGTAACAATAACAAAAACAAGGCCGCATGACTGGAGAAGTGATCTTGCGATTGTAAGATAACCTGGCAGTGCAACACCGATTCAAAGAAAGTGGAAAAGTTGGAGATCATGTGTTAAACCAGAACCAGAAGAAGGCATTTTATTTTAAGTGAAATAAAAAAAGATTACTAGTATTATCACACCCAGTGCAGGGGTCATTAACACTCATGTACAGGAGTAAGCAAATGGTTTTAAAAAGTCACCATGTCTGATTCCATTTTATTTCTTAGAGTCAATACTATATTTTATTAATTCATTCGCCAACAGCTTACTCTTATTTGAGTCATGGGGAGGCTGGAGTCTATCTCAGCTGACTCTATGTGAGGGCAGGGTACACTCTGAACTGCTCGCTAGACCACTGCAGGGCAAACACACGCACAGCCATTCCCACTCACAGCTAGGGGCAATTTGGAACAGACTCATGTGCATCATTTAATATTAGGGAGAGTTCTGTTTGTATTCATCACATGGGTCTTATCTCCTCGTCTGCAGGGGTTGTTCTGTAGTTCCTGTTATTGCAGTATCATGTCACAGTGGCCGAGCCATGAGCCTGACTCAGCTTGTTCACAACCTCAGACTTTTGTCACCTCTTAACAATTGAAATTGTACGGCAGAAAAATACAAATGAGCTGTTATAACAGTGCCCAATTACAGTAGGCACAATGTGTGCTGTTTTGACTTGAACAACAATCATAATTAGTAATAAACACCAAACTTCCAAAATACCTCCACCATTTGCCCCTACACCTGCACGCTTTCAAACAAGTCTTCCAAGATGTAAAACAATCTACCAAAGAATGGTTAAAGAAGAATAAATATAATGTTTTTTTCAAATAAATATAATGTTTTTTTCAAATGGTCAAGTTAAAGTCCTGACTTTAATCCAGTAGAACTGTTGTGTAAGCAGTTAAAATGAGGAAACCCACCAACATCTCAAAGTCTGTGGATCTGTGAATCTGTTCTGTAGGAAGGAATGGACTAAAGTCCCTTCAAGTTGATTAGCAGGACAGATCAACAGTTACCACAAGCATTTATGGCATTTATTACTGCCCAGGGGTGTCTGAAAAGTGCACATACTTTTGCCACTTACAGATATGTAATATTGAACCAAAAAAAATAAAGAAAAAGTATAAGGAAATGGGCTCACAATCTTTCAAACAGAATTATATACACAGGGGTTGAAGTGGGCCAGAGAGGTCCAGAGCTTCGCTTCGCCATGTTAGACAAATAAATAAATAATTCAATTCAAACTGACAGTAGTGCCATGGACTACAGATAATATTTGCATCCCACAAATCAGTGTGTAACCTCACCCTTGCCTTCGTCTGTCTTCCCACCACAGTGTTACCCTTGGCCCGGTGCGATTGGCACTCTTCTGAATAGCGAAGTCTCTTCTGGAAGAGGCATGGACCTGGGCATGGAGGAGGCAGAAGCGCTTCCAGGAGGAGAATCGGTCAAATCCAACGCTTGAAAGAATGTGCTTCTTCTTCTGGAACTGCAAACATTTTCAGAAGAGGAAGCGCGTTCTTCCGACCATCCGATTTGACCAATTCTTCTCCCGGAGGCGCTTCTGCCTCCTTCCATTGGTCCATGACTCTTCTAAATGCCTCTTCACTCTGAGTGCAAATCGCACCAGGCCTTTATTTCACTTGAGTGAGTGCATCGATTCACAGACTAATCCGCGAGAGTTTGAAACAGCTTTTAAGCCAAAGTAAGTGGATTAATTTAAGTTAACATCAATGGTGAAGTTTTGTAATATTCAACAATTCAAACAGGCCAATAAGAAGAATTTAAATTTTACAATGGCTTGCTGTTTTAGTTTATGTGCCAATGGCAAAACGTTAACGGTTAGCCCAACTTAAAGGTAGAAGCAGTCTACGTAGGCTACCTATGGCTGTTACTGGTGAGATTGATATGTTCATGAATATTTATTTAGTAGTTGGAAAACAGTGTCAGTGCTTATGTTTGTCTGTTTAGTTGGCCCTCCTTTGGACACATGCAATAAAATATGCACAGGAATGGGTGTTGAAAAGATCATCAGTTGATCATGTGGCCTGTCCACAAAGAAAATGACCACAACATGGGTCAGAGTACAAATGTATATGGGAGCATTTTGACTGCATCTTGTGTGAAGGGTTGTGTGTTTGATGGTCTGCCCATGTGATTGTTTCTGTGTGCTGCTGTTACCATGTCTGTTAGTACTGTAAGCCTGTGCTAGCACTTGTCCAACAACAGATTTTCTAAGACACAGATTGTGCTTTGATTTCTTTTCATAAAGGTTTTGTCAGAGTGTGACTTTTTTATTGTTGCATTGTTACATCATGCTTAGTTTGTCTTATTTTGAGATATATTTTCTCCTTGTGTATGGGTCATTCCATTTAAACACAGACTCTGCTCCCACAACTCTGATTTTAATGAAACGTTCAGGAATCATCGGGATCCGTGAAAAATGGCTAAAACTCAAATATTTTTGCAGATGGCCTCTTAATTAGTGAAATAGGCACAAATTAATTTTTTACTAATTACTGCAATATCACAAATTAAAACATGTATATCTATGAAACTATAGCACCTAGAGAGTTATAAATTGGGGTGTGCATGCAGAATATGGTCTAGATGTGCCTTTTGGGGGTTACATGGGGCTGCCGGGGGATTTCCCATCTATCAATGGCTCTTGTTAAATATGTAATGGTTTTGATTTACTGTTAAGGAAATTAAAAATACTGCAGAATATTATCACTGTCATACATCCCAATTTTCTGCAACTTTTCAGCCAAATTCATGACTGCTTTTCACTTAATTGTTATGCTCACTTCCTGATTATGTGAACATGAAAATTCAATGTCATAGTACCAATGAGTCAAAATAAAGCCAATCATTTGCATCATTTTCCCTACTCAGCCGCAACAACAAATTTCAGGGCCCCCCACCTGTCAAATCCCGTTTTAACCACTGCATATATATTATAAAGTTTAATGATGTAGTGGTGAGCACATCTGCCTCACAGCAAGAAGGTCCTGGATTCGAGTCCTGGATTTGGCAAGGGTGTTTCTGTGTGGAGTTTGCATGTTAACCCTGTGCTTGTGTGGGTATCCTCCGGGTACTCCGTTTTTTTTCCCACAGTCCAAAGACAGGAAAATCAGAATAACTGGCTATTCCAAATTGCCCCTAGGTTTGAATAGTTTTTTTGTGTGTTGGTCCTGCAATGGATTGGCGAGCTGTTCTGGGTATACCCCGCCTTCAACAGAGTTAGATAATATAGGTTCCATCCTTTCCATAACCCTAGTCGGATGAATCGGCTCTGCAAATGGATAAATCATATTGAAAGGCTCCCTTATTTTCTTCAATGCTGCACATTCATTCTCTTGTGCTGTTGCTTATAAATATTTTGAAATTTATATTTATATATATATATATATATATATATATATATATTGTATATGTGTATAGAAATAGAATAATATATGTAAAGGAATTTATGGTTTAAAGATAGTCAGCAGATGTACGTGCGACCCATGTAGGTAGTAAATGGGCTGAAATATAGGTCCCATATGGGATTGTCCACAGGTTCCACAGTGGCTCCATGTCAACTGCCCACATGTATATGTGAGCCCCACATGGTTATACCTGGGATGCATGGGTACTAAGTGTGCATGGACCCAAAATGGGACACACTTTAAGTGTGTCTCACTTTTCAAGCCCAGATGGGCCCACTATGTGGGTCCAAATTAGGTAACTAATGGGAAAGGAATTCATTTGACACAGGGGGCACTATGGGGCCTGTGGGCAATCCCCTATGGGACCCAATTTTCAGCCAACTTACTACCCACATAGATCCCACATACAAATGCTGGCTGGTTATGCACTGTTGTGTGGAACAGAGAGAGAGGGGGAGAGAGAGAGAGAGAGAGAGAGAGTCAGGTAGGGAATGCATAAAGAAAAATAGTAGGAAAAAATTAATTCATGCGAACATACTGTGATGAAGAGAGTATCCCATGAGAGGATTACACATAACGCACACATGATAAAAATCACCTGCTGTGGATTTTAGGCGAGAAACATTCCATTCATTAATTCCATGTTTCACATTGAAGTCACGAAAGAACATTCCTGGAGGGCTGAGGTACGCCATAAGGATTTCTCCTCAAACATAAACATGTTTGATGTTTTCTTCAATTTATATGTTGTATTCTATGTATGTTAGATAATAAATATACTTATGTACAGACCTAAACTAAAGTTCTGAATGAAATCTACCTACTAAGATGATCATAAATAACCGGCTGCATTGCACACATACACATACACACACATACACACACACACACACACACACACACACACTCTCTGTTTAAATTTGTATTTGTGATATTTTCATGAAGAATTTAATGTGTGCAGGGGATCAGAGAGGATATTTGAGAAGGTAATATAATATTTATAATTAGTGATGTGCTTGTGGACTGCAGGAGACTGCCACACCATGACATGAAAGGTGATGCTAGAGTACCGCCACCTGGAAACACTTGACTGAGGTTAGAGGTCACAACAATTGAACATGAGTGACAGAATCTATTCATAAACACACTGACATCAATCCACCAGGAAAGAGAGACCTTTTTCCTCTTTCTGTGTGCATCTAAAAGAATTGCTTAAACAGCCCAGCTTCATTAATAATCATCCAATGAATGTCATACTCTCATGATGCAGGATAAATGGATTCCCCAGATCCTCAGGACACTGCATTAACAATCCTACCACAATTACAGGCCAAAATCACTCATATTTCCTACTAATGTTCTTCAAAATATGACAATGGCTTTCACAATAAAAGGAAGCATTAAAAATCGTTAAATCATACAAATTTGTAACAATAATAACTGATAAGAAGCATTTAGGAGCTGGGTGGTAGATTCAGAAAATCCAACAACAAAATAGGCCTTGAACAATATATTTTCCCCACAACTTTCAGTGAGCTGTATTCTATCACTCAATTGTATTGCTTGCTTTTCTCAATAATGCACTCTTCCATAAAGCCAGCACACAAAGATACAAACCAAAACAACAGTAATAAAATAAAACCTCACCAATTTCACAATGTCACCTTTTTTCCTATCAAGATTAAAAGCAAACCCAGAAACACAAGTTGATCTTTTGCATGAGTAATATTGGGGCCATTAATAATAGATGTGAAACAAGTTCGATGGACCCTTATTTACTTAGCTGAACTCTCGATTAAAGGATGGCAGTGATTTTGCCATTACTTGTGTCTCTTCTTATTGAGGAATGCCAGATATTCAGCTATGTGCAGACTTTGACCTCAGTGCGGGCACAAGCATAAATTCAATTCTTTTCACCTACACCACCATCCCCCACCAGTCAAAACAAAAAGAGGAGACTGCCTGTTGTTTCCACAGCATTTAAACCATCATCTACTATACCACCATACACACACAAACATGAAAACTGCACACAGAAACAACCATTTACACATACAATTAGATGGGATTTGGAACAGCTAATGTCTTTGAGCTGTTCATGAAAATTGAATTACAAAGAGGAAACCTATGTAAACACAAGGAGAACATGTAAACTCCACACAGAAACGCCCTCACCGATCCCGGAACTCAAACCCTGGACTCCGCTGGTGCTCATCTCAGCCAACTCTGGGTGAGGGCTTGCTACACCCTGGAGAGCTCGCCCGGCCATCACAGGGCTAACACACATACAAAAATTTACACTTACTCTCACATCTAGGAGTTATTTGGAGCTGCCACTTGTAACTCCTGTGCATGTTGTTAGACTGTGGAAGGAAACCAGAGTACTCAGAGGAAACCCACACAAGAACAGTGCTGTAAATCTTTACTTATTATTTGTTTTTCTTTTTTTAAACCTCCAGAAACAGATCTCATAGAGAAATGTTTTTAAAATGCAACAAAAATGACAAGAGTTCTAGTGAATTAAAAAAAAAAAGGGAAGACTAATATTAATTTTTTTTTGTTTCACATCTAGCTTTAATGACAACATGTATTCGCCATAGCATTGTTTCTATAAAATTATTCAATAATCATAATAAATATTTAAGTCTAGAGTTGTATTAATTTTTCCCCAAGAATCACTGTGTACAGTCTTCTTCAGCACACCCCAAACACATTAATTGGGTTTAAGATCAGGACTTTATTTAAGGTTTAAGATACATGAAAATATTTAGTGATATGTATACAGTGATCTCTATACATGATGGGTAAATCGTTTCGTCTGCTTCCCTTCTTAACCTGACACGCCCACTGCTCTATTATAGGGTCAATCTGGAGTACTGAGATCACACGACCTTTTTTCCATTGCTCCAGAATCCAATCTTTATTCTACCTACTAACTGATGCCTTTTATTCTGATTGTTCTCACTAACGAGTGGTTTTCTTATGAACACAGCTGTTAAATAACAATCCTGTGAGTTCTCATCACATTGTGTACTTGGAAATATTCTTACTTTTACTACAGTGCCTGGCCAAAAAACATCGCAGACTAATATTTTAATGGAGTGCATTTAGCCTTGATTACAGCATGTAATCCCCATGGCATTGTTGCTCCAGTTGGTCACATCAAGGCTCAGCAACATTAATGTGGCAACAAAATTAAGTCAGTTGATGACCTGGATGTACTGAATGACCAGGTTATCACATAAATGGACTTTTTCCCTGATGGCATGGATATAATATGGGACTAAAATAATGAAAGGCTGATTCAGAGCACATGAGAAATCATTTTCACATTTGTATTGGCACCCCAAAGTCCTGACCCTAACCCTATTGAAAGATTTTGGTATGTGCTGAAGAGACTTTATGGAGTGCTTCAAAATTTCCCCTCATCAATTCAAGACGTTAGTACAAAATAAACCCAACAGAGGATGGAAATAAATATTATGTTGCTTAAGTTTGTTGAAACAATGGAATGATGATTACATGCTGTAAGCAAGGCTAAAAGCGTAACAACAATATATTCGTGTGTGCGACATTTTCTTTTGGCCGGCAGTGTATTAAACACAGTCATGATTTCTACTGAACATTTTTCAAGTGTGGAGGATTGTTAGGATTGTTTTTCTTCCACATTTCTTGTGTTATGTTGAGGTTTTATTTGCTTGATGGAGGGCAACAACATGAAGCTCTGGGATCTTTGCATCAATGTCTCCTTATGCAGCTGGATCCTGGACTTCCTGACGGGCAAATCACATTGATGCTCAGCACTGGTGCCCCCCAGGACTTTGTGCTCAGCCCCATGGTGTGTACCTTGTTCACCCACAATTATACAGCCACACACAGCTTCAACACCATCATAAAATATGCAGATGACAATTGGAGATATATAGAGACATATGGAGGTGAGTCTGCTTACAGAGCAGAGGTGAGAGCCCTGACATCATGGTGCCGGGAAAACAACCTGCTGCTCAAAGTCAGCAAGACCAAGGAGCTCGTTGTGGACTACAGGAGACAGTCAGAATTTAGACTTCATCATAGCTCAGAGGTGGCACTTGTTCACGTGTAAATTATATGCTACTAGCCTCTGATCAGGATTGTGTCTCCTTGCTTGCTTTACTTGATCTTACTGCAGCTTTTGACACCATTGATCACACTATTTTTCTTGATAGATTACTGGTTCAGGTCACATGTAGATGTAAACAGTGATTCTCTGTATGTCTGGAGGTAAAGGTTGGTATTATAATTTTAAGAATACATTAATACTGTTACATTACGTAGTGCCTTTCATAATTCTAAGGTCATTTTATAGAGGGAAAGGAATACAAGGACTTTATATTTAGTGCATTGTTTCATGGTGGAAAGTCTGGTGCCAAGGACAAGGAGATTACTACTGGGAGACCTGAGAGATACAGAGAGGGGGGAGTAACAGATCAACAGCTTACTTATATATAAAAGTGTAATGTTATGCAGGACCTTAAAGGTGTTCCACATTTTTGTGTTGTAGGCCTTCTGCTCTTTTCTAATTCTTGTAATATTATTCATAAACATGGTATTTGGTTAAATTATTATGTAGATGACACCCTGTTAGTATGTTTTAGCAGGCCCAGATGAGAGTCACCAGCGACTCTACAGTCGTTTCACAAAATTCAGTGACCAGAGGCCACCAGTAAGGTAAGGTAAGTCTGTTGGGCTTTTTACACCCAAGTCTAGTGGCTCATCAGTCCAGTGCTTATCCCCAGTTTCTCTAGTGTGAAGTGACTAGGATAGGATGCCAAGACCTCTCGATCATGAGCCCAGCACCCTAACCACTACGCTACCAGTCCAATCAGTGGCCACCAGTAGCTTCTTCTTAAACTCATACAATGAAGTCTGCTTCTCAGTGTCACTTATTATTTTGACACCATCATCCTGTCTGTTCTTTCTTCTTCACCCTGATTTGTGTGCAGTTTAGGTTTCTGGTTCACTGCCTCTTAAAGAAAGAATGGTAGCCAGAGAAGAAGTGTAGTCAACCGGAGAGAGAAAAAGAGTACCTAATTTTACCTGTTAAATATTTCACCCTGGATATGTTGTGGACCCTTTCTACATAGACTTTTTTATTTTTTATTTCAGAGTACCCTTAATTAAAGCTCTGGTGTTGTGCTATTTTTTAGGTTGCCCGTAATGAACATGTTTCTTCGACATAATTAAAAGGTTATATTAGCCAACTGCATTTATTTATCCTTCATTTATTCATTAATTTGCAAACATCCATCACAGGGCCAACATCACTCACAGCTATTACCATGTTGCCCAGAGGTATTTAACATGACATTAGGCAGTATTCTCTTAAGTTTTTGCATGCAAAATGAAATCATGCCATGTGAATTTGTATTATGGCTTCTTTCCATCTGTTAGACAATTAGCAAATCCTCCTATCTTAGCTGAATGTCACTTACGTGCACCAATCATTGAGAATGTCTTTCTTCACTGGTTGAGTGTAAACGGGAAGCCTGTTTGTTTTGTTTCTGATAGACTTCTCCCTCACCACAAAAGATTACAAGAACTTTGACATGGAACTGTGAGGGAACATAAACAAAGAACATTTTGTAATGAATGATGATGCAGTGTGGGTTTTTTTGCTTGTTTGTTTGATTGTTTGTTTGTTTTGTTTGTTTGATTTTTGTTTTATTTATTTTCAGTGTTTCAGTGTAGCCATTCCTACACAAATTTTTTTATATTTAATAATTTTCTAGAAGGTCATAGTACTAGGCCCCTGCCAAAAACATATGAGTTTATGCAGGTAACATGTTTCATTTAAAGCTCCCTAACATCTACTTCTGCTCCTCTTGGTCAGGCCAGATTAAAGAAAAACCCTACATCTTTGTGTTATGTGCATGTTTTTGTGTGCACTTGTGATGTGTTGTGTGCACATGTCTTCACTGTGGTGGTTAAGTGCTTGAGTCAGAAGATGAAAGAGTAGTTCACAATATAAAGAGTACACTGAAGGCTGTAGCGGATGTAGAGGATTGAATGAAAGGAATGGATTTTAGACAGGATTTACCAACAGCTTTAAAAAAGTGAGAAAGAGGGTGATAAAGGTATCAGGTTTTCCTCTCGCTGTCTGAGTGGACAGGACTATTTGTTCCCATTAGTTCTGTTCAACATTCCACCTTAATCTGTGTCATTCTGCTGGAAGGACTTACTTGCTTTCTTAAATAAATAAACAAACAAACAGAATGAATGAATGAATGAATGAATGAATGAATGAATGAATAAATATATATATATATTT
>JAOUQZ010043674.1:0-12671 GCA_028564935.1 Neosilurus hyrtlii | reverse complement strand
TGGATTCATGCGTACGCACAGATTCATACATCTGGATTTTTTTTGTGCGTACGACGTTTTCTGGATTTAAGCGTACGACATCTTTCAGTAAGAATTCCAAGCAAGTCTTTGTACATGAGGCCTCTGGTGCATACATATGTTTGGATAGAACCAGTTGCAGAAATGTATTTAGAACCAGTGACACTAAACATGCCTGTATGGTTTTGCTTGACTTGGGTAGACATTGCTAATGGGCTTAAATTGATAAAATACCAATTAACAAGGGTGCTATTTGAAAACCACAAGAAGCTACAAATGTATGTGTAATACAAATGTAATACTGAAGAATAGTTAATAGAAAAATAAAGCAACTGGTCTCAATAAAATAAAAATAAATAAATTAATTAATTAGTCACAGATTCAGACTCTGATGCAATTACTTTGGCAAAGGTTAAGGGTTTGGTACTTTTATTACACCTATTAATTGGTTAACTAACAGTTGCAGTTAACAATAAAATAGTCAGTTTTAACTAACACTCATTGCTCATCATCTCATTTAATATTACAATCATATTTTGTAGAGCAATTCCATTCCAGTAATTACATTCTATAGTCTACCTTAATTTCAGGAAACTGAGCCATGTAGTTATCCACTGAGATGAGTGCACTGTCCACAAGCTTTTCATGGAAATCTCCCCAAAGAACATCTGTGTCCTGCAAAACAAACGCGATCAAACGATGCACTCCAATTCCCACATCCACAAAAACTCCCATATACAACACATCCCCACTCTAACAAGGATATGTTATGAACTGTATAAAAAAATCACAGAACTCTAAATGCTAATATTGAAATAATGAGACATTATATGGCCTAAGGTATGTAGACACTTGAAAACAAGTTTATGTACTTGTTTAACATTTTTTCCAGATTAAATCCCTCCTAATTATATCATATAATTACAGTGGATTGAAAAAGTGTTGGCCCCTTCCTGATTTCTTATTTTTTGTATCTTTGTCACACTTAAATGTTTCAGATCATCACACAAATTTAAATATTAGTCAAAGACAACACCAGTAAACACAAAATGCAGGTTTTTAAATTAAGGTTTTTATTATTAAGGGTAAAAAAAATCCAAACCTACATGGCCCTGTTTGAAAAAGTGATTGCCCCATCAACCGAATAACTGGGCCACCCTTAGCAGCAACAACTGCAATTAAGCATTTGTGATGACTTGCAATGAGTCTTTTACAGTGCTGTGGTGGAATTTTGCCCCACTCATCTTTGCAGAATTGTTGTAATTCAGCCACATTGGAGGGTTTTTGAGCATGAACTACCTTTTTTAGATCATGCCACAGCATCTCAGGTCAAGGCTTTGACTAAGCCACTCCAAAGTCTTCATTTTGTTTTTCTTCTGCCATTCAGAGATGGACTTGGTGGTGTGTTTTGAATCATTGTCTTGCTGCAGAACCCAAGTTATTTACAGCTTGAGATCACGAACAGATAGCCAGGAATTCTCCTTCTGGATTTTTAGTAGACTTTTGTCTCGTCAGTCCAGAGTATTTTCCCAAAAGTATTGGGGATCATCAAGATGTTTTCTGGCAATATTGAGGTGCGCCTTAATGTTCTTTTTGCTCAGCGGTGGCTTTTGTCTTGAAACACTGCCATGCAGGCCATTTTTACCCAGTCTCTTTCTTATTTTGGAGTCATGAACACTGACCTTAACTGAGGCAAGTGAGGTATGCAGTTCTTTTGATGTTGCTGTTGGGTCTTTTGTGACCTCTTTGATGAGTCATCGCTGCACTCTTGGGGTAATTTTTGGTTGGCCAGCCACTCCTGGGAAGGTTCGACACTGTTCCATATTTTTGCCATTTGTGGATAAAGGCTCTCACTGTGGTTCGCTAGAGTCCCAAAGCTTTAGAAGTGGCTTTATAACCTTTTCCAGACTGATAGATCTCAATTACTTTCTATCTCATTTGTTCCTTTATTTCTTTAGCTTTTGAGGATCTTTTGGTCTACTTCATTTTGTCAGGAAGGTCCTATTTATGTGATTTCTTGATTAAGAACAGGTGTGGCAGTAATCAGGCCTGTGTGTGGCTAGAAAAAATTAACTCAGGTGTGATAAACCACAGTTATGTTTTAATGGGGGGAGGGGGGGCGCTATCACTTTTTCACACAGGGCCATGTAAGTTTGGATTTTTTTTCCATAATAATAAAAACTTTCATTTAAAAACTGCATTTTGTGTTTACTTGTATTGCTTTTGACTAATATTTGGATTTGTTTGATGATCTGAAACATTTAAGTGTGACAAACATGCAAAAAAAATAAAAATCATGAAGGGGCCAACACTTTTTCACACCACTGCATAACCTCCACTCTTTTGGAAAAACTTGTTATAACATTTTGGAGTGTACGGTGGGGAAGTGTAACACTTTGCATGTTCAGAAAACAAGAGACTTAATTAAACAGTGCCCTTTTCAGACCCTATGTCTCACTAGTGTTGTAAGCACCAAAACACAGTCTATACCCACATACACACCATGCACCCACATATGTTTGGATCTTGCTTTACATACAGGGGCACTGTCATGCTGGGAAATGTCCTGGCTTAACATCTTTTTTCAGTGAAGAAAAGTTTAATGCAACAATATACAAACACATTATAGACAACTGTGTGCAGCCTACTTTGTGACAGCAGTTTGGGGGAGAGCCCATTAGGGTGTAAACGACAGGTGACCACATATTTAGCCATATAGTGTACTGTGATGTGTTATCTCTGCTGTTGAAATGGCAGATTCACTAATCTAAAAGTACAGTGGTGCTCAAAAGTTTGTGAGCCCTTAAAAATTATAAATATTTTTACATAAATATGAAATAAAACATCATCAGGTTTTTACACAATTCCTGAAAGTAGATAAAGAGAAAAAATAGATAAAGAGAACAAAATTTGTTGGAAATGATCCAATATTACATATCTTCGATTCCCGGACCAGCAGGAAAAATGTGTGGTGGTGGTGGTGGTGGGGGGGGGGGGGGGGGGGGGGGGGGGGGGGGGGTGGTGAGCTGCACCATCCCTCCCTCCACCTTCTTGACTGAAGCGCCCGAGCAAGGCACCTAACTCCAACTGCTCCAAGTGTGTGCGTGCTCACTTTGGATAGGTTAAAAGCAGAGGCAAAAAATATTCCTTGAAGGAATTAATGCAGCATGATTCACTTTTTCACAGACAGAGGTCTTGACATTTTCTTTAGAATTCACTAGAATTATAATTCCTTCATTAGAATTGTAATTCAGCATTCAGACTTTCTCTTTGCAAATCTGCAATGCATATCAATTTTGTTTAGTGTTCTCCTAATGATGGATTATCGAACATTAACATTGGTCAACGTGAGAAAGGTCTTTAGTTGCTTAAAGGTTACTTAAGGTTTATTTTGGACCTTCTAAACTATTATACAACTTGTTCTTGGACTGACATTTATTGGTGGACCACTCCTGGAGTGGGTAACTATGGCTTTGAATTTCCTCCTAGATGTTCACATAGTTTTTCCACCCAGAGATACATAATACTGGATCTACTTTCAGAAAATATGATGATATTTTAGATCATATTTATGCAGAAATACTCATCAGACACATTCATTTTTTGAACAACTTAATGCTACTAATAGGGTTGTGGGGAGGCTAGAGCACATCTCAACCAACCATGGGTGAAGGTGGGGCACACCCTAAACCGCTTGCCAGACCATCACAGGGCAATACACACAACCATTCACACTTACTCACACCTAGGGCACCTAGGGGCAATTTGTAAAAGACAATTAGCCTAACGTGCATGGTCTTTGGAATGATGGAAACCCCTGCAAGCACGGGGGAAACATGCAAACTCCACACAGACATGCCCAAACTCGGGATTCAAACCCAGGACCTTTTTTGCTATGAAGGGGACGTGCTACAGGTGGTCTCCACCGTGCCACTCAGAGTACAATCAAGTCAAATAAAATGTATATGAAAAGCTGAACCTTAACTCTATTAGTTCTTTTAACATCTGCTTTAAAAATGGTATGCATGAAAACCAAGTTTTCTAATTTTAACCAACCGATATCCTTCATTTAATTTTATGGCTCAGAATTTTAGTAATTTTCCATTTGCCTCCCCATCAACCCACATAGACACTACCAAATCCATGTAAACACTCTCTTCTACAAAGCTTGGTGGTGCCATAATTGCACACCTCTGTGATGACGTCCATTTCCTCCTTTCCAATCCAGTCAGATTCACACATGTCTGCTAGACAGCCTTGTAGTCGCTTCGAGCACTCATGCATTGCTGAGGACAGACAAAGGAACAGAGGGATCTTTTACATATGTGTAATAAGCACAGTTATACTCTCAAATGCAAAGTATACTTTGACCCATTAAAGGTGCACTATATAGGATTTAGAGAAATTTACTCTTAACATAAATGGAAAATAGATTTCATAATTATGTCATCGTCAACATACATTTATTTATAACTATAGATTGTTGTGTTTTTTGTAATGTTAGAATAAACCCTTCACATCTACAAAAGTCCTCCTCTGCAGAGCTGCCATGTGGCTCAGTGGAACAAGCTCAAAAGATGCAGAGTCAGACCATTCTGTTTATTTACAGATATGGACATATTTGTTGGCAGCCCTCCATGAAAAAGAGGAACCTAGAACCTCGTAAATCATTTGAAACTGGCAAAAGTTAATGGCTTCAATCATTGTTTATATTGTTTATATCATATCATATTTAACATAAATCAGACACTGCTTTTGAATTTTTTATATTTAAAATAATAAATTACATTTAAATGACATGGACACAATACCCAAAGACACAATGCTCTGCACAGATTTAATACGATTTTTTTAGGTAACTATGTTCTTTACATTTTTTATTTTTATTTCTTTTGACACATATGGCACATATTATTTGACTTTTGCTATATTACGGTTTAAATTTTCATTTAATGAACTGTATTAGGGCAACGATATTATTTTCGGAGTGCAGTGACATTCTCTTTGCAACTCTACCATGCACACCACTTTTGTTCAGTGTTCTCCTGATTTTGGACTATCGAACAATAATATTAGCCAATGTGAGAGAGGCCTTCAGTTGCTTAAAGGTTACCTAGGGTTTAAATGTCTTTATTTTAGAGATAATAAAAATGCTGAGATTTAATTTTATAGACTTAATTATTTTTTATCTGATGAAATGATCTTTTGGTAGTCTATTTCCCTGCGTTGGACATTCTTTAAGACAACATTAATGTAGGTTCAGAGCAAATTTCTTCCCCAGTTACACAGAGGGGATAATTTAAAGCGGTCTTTGCCCTATAACGAATTAAAGAACCAAACATGTACAAATTACTAAAGTCCGAATATGCACAAATACACAAAATCCCAGACGAACTGATTCCCGAGTGTCATGGGCTCTGACATGGAACTGGTGGACTCAAATGCACTACTCATGAGACCAGGGTTTAAATTCCACACGTGCTTTAATGAGATGTCAAAAATTAATCACAAGGAGGAACACCAAAGTACAACAAAACACTCCCCAGACAGGAGAAAACAAAAAGATACACAAACTCACTTTCCGAGGAAAAAACAAAGTATAAACAACATCCGCTTGCTATGAAAGCTTTGATGCATGAATCATGACAAAAAACCAGTTTAAAGGGCAACCGCTAGCTCGTGCTGCTCGGGACTGAAGACGAGCAAACAAAACGAACCGACACAGGACAAAGGAAACCGTGGACTACTTATGCATGAAGGTAGGGGAGAACAGGTGCGCACAATTTGGGGCGGGGTAGATAATCACCCCGGCAGGAAAATCACATAAAGGGAGGAAGTCGGGGTCTGAAACGAGAGTAAACAGTAAAACCACAAAATACCAGAAGTGCATGACAAGACTAGACATGAGAAATATGCAAAAGTTCCAGTTACTGCAGTTCAAGTTCTGCATCAGCAGCCCGTCCAGTGGACACCCATGCCACCTTTATCTTCTGCAGCCATTCCTGTAACCATGATGCCATCCACAACAGTAACTTGGCAACATCATTAGCACTGTCCTCATCTTCATCACTGTCTGGTTTACTTGGTTCAACTACTCAGGCTCAAGAGTGACCCTCATTCTGGATGTAGCAACCTGATGGATGTATCCTTGGCTCTTTGGCCAACTCCTCTGAAAGAGGTTTTAAATAAGTCTTAAGTGACTAAATTAACAAAATGGCTAACATGACTAAACGCCTTAATCCCTGTGCAATATTTTTGATGCTGTTATGAATCATGTTGATGACTTATATTAAAAGTTTTCTTACAATTTTACAGTTGAATTTGGAGTCTATAATTTTTTTTGTATCTGTAATAATAGCTGCCCAGCTTCTATAATTGTATAAATAAAAGAGTAAAAAATAATATAAATACCTACAAGTATACAGATTGTTTTGTGGAAGCAACAGGAAATTATAAATTTTTTGCAAAAACTGTAGTAACCTTCACAATCTCCTAGAAGCAAATGAAAATAATTTGCAAGCACTAGTAAGAAATTTCAGCCACCCTTGGTACACATAAGTAAGCTAGGTCATGCAAGAAAAACTTATTCATTCATTCATTTATTTTCTAAATCGCTTAATCCTAATTAGGGTTGCAGGGAGGCGGGCGCCCATCTCAGCGACTGTTGGCGAGGGCAGAGTACACCCATCACAGGGCAGAAACACACAGAGGGCAAAGCAGCCTACTCTTGATGAAAATCAGCAATGGTTCTTTTACATGTCTCTTACCATAAACAGTGAGCGACATGGCCAGCATTTGATAACCCAGTTAGCTGCACTGGGGGGAAAGGAAAACTACCCACAAAACAACTGGCTGCACAAAAGTTGTAGTTGGCCTTCTGGTGACTCCCTCAAAAGCTCCATTAGGATTAATAGCTAGCAATGTTTGCATTAGCATGAACTGTACATCATATTTCTTGCAATGGTTACCATACACCAAACAGGTCGTGCACAAGATACAGCTAGAACACCATGGCATGCTTGCCAAGGCTCTAACACATGGAAATTATCATTAGCAGAAACATGAAGAAAAAATTATATTTGAGATGAATTATTAATTCAATATCATATTGCCATGCTACCTAATTTGTTACTGACCATCTAGAAATTGCTGGATCCAGAGTTCACTGAATAGCCAGTCATGTATGAAAGAGAAACATCATGGTTTACCTCCAGTACATAGGTATCACACAGCTCTGTAAGATCTGGCAACATTAACAGATATAAATATCAACAGATATTTGCCCTCTGAAATAGCTTACTTGTGTATTAAAAATGGATTACAAGTGCCTTGGGCCTCAATAATTTTTAGCAGCACTTACAAATTTTTATTATTTGTAATTTGAAAATCTTGAAGGTATCTGATTCTTTTAATATGATTATTATTCATCATGACAACCACCTAGTACTTTGGTATGATCAGTGGCATGTTTGCAGAGGAATTTTTCAATATGATATTATATTTGCAACAATATTATATATTTAGTTGTAAACACACCTCCTTGAATCACCACCTTACCGTGGTGGAGGGTTTGCATTTTCTAATGATCCTAGGAGCTATGTTATTGGGGGCATTATGCCCCTGGTAGGGTCACCCAAGTCAAACAAATCCTAGGTGAAGGTTCACAGTAAGATTGGTTCAGAAGACCCCTTTGGATAGAGAAAATACAAGGTATCAGTTTTCCTTGCCTGGACATGGGTCCCCCCTGGAGCCATACCTGGTGCTCGGTCTTCTACCCATGGAGCCTAGCCAGGCTTAGCCCGAAACGGAGACATGGGTCCACTCTCCCATGGATATACCACTTGTGGGAGGGGAACAGGGGTTGGGTGCATTGTGAACTGGGTGGCAGCCGAAGGCATGGGTTCTGTCGGACTGATCCTCGGCTACTGACTCTGGTTATTGGAAAATTGAAAGTGACCTCTCTGGCGGGAAAGGAGCCTGAGCCATGAGGTTGAGAGATACCGACAAGTTATTGTCGGACTCACCTCGGCACACAGCTTGGGCTCTGGAAACACCCATCTTGAGAGGGGCTGGACCTTACTCCATTGCTCATGGGGAGAGACAGCGAGCTAGTGTAGCCATCCTTGTTGCCCCTGTCTTGGTACGCTCGCTCCACCTTTGGGTGTGGGACAGGTCCTGACTGTTGTTTGTGCTTATGAACCTAATAACAGTTCAAAGTACCCATCGTTTATGGAGTCTTTAGGGGGTGTTTTAGAGAACGCTCCCCCTGGAGACTCCCTCGTCATCCTGGAAGACTTCAATGCCCATGTAGGCAACGTCAGTATGTCCTGGAAGGGTGTGATTGGTAGGTATATCCTCTCCAATCTGAACCCGAATGGTGTTTTGTTATTGTTTTGTCCATCACAAAAACCATGTTTGAACATAGCACCAGGGCACTCTAGGCCGTAGTTCAATGATCAACTTTGTAGTTTTGTCTTCGGACAGAATGTTCTGGACACTTGGGTGAAGAGAGGAGCAGAGCTGTCAACCGATCACCACCTGGTGGTGAGCTGGCTCCAATGGCAGGGGAGGCCACCCTCCAGACCTGGAAGGCCCATGTGTGTAGTTAGTGTCTGTTGGGAACATTTGTTGAGTCTCCTGTCGAAGGGCCTTTAACTCCCACCTCTGGCAGAGCTACAACCACATCCCAAAGGAAGCAGGGGACATGGAATCCAAAAGGGTCATGTTTTGTGCCTCCATTAATGAGGCCTCCATTATTGTGCCTCCATTATTGAGGCGGCAGCCCATTGCTGTGGTTACAAAATTATTGGTGCCTGTTATGGCAGTAATCCCCAAACCTGGTGGTGGACACCTGTGGTAAGGGGGGCTGTCCAGCTGAAGAATTTGGCCTGTGGGACTCTCGAAGCAGCAGACAGGTACAGGCAGGCCAAATGTGCTATAGCCTGGGCTGTCACCGATGCAAAATCTCGGGTGTGGGAGGAGTTCAATGAGGGCATGGAAAATGAATGAGTTGGCCTCAAAAAAGTTCTGGACCACCATCCGATGCCTCAGGAGGGAGAAACAGTTCTCCACAAACACTGTTTATAGTGAAAGTGGGACCTGCTTACCTCGTCAAAGGGATGTTGTCAAGAGGTTGAAGGAATACTTCGAGGACCTCCTCAATCCCACCATCATGCCCTCTGTGGAAGAGGAAAACCCTGGGGGTTCAGGTGGGGGTCCACCCATTGCTGGGGCTGAGGTTTCCGAGGTAGTCAAAAAGCTCCTTAGTGGTCATGCTCCGGGGGTGGATGAGATCTGCCCTGAATATCTCAGAACTCTGGATGTTTTATTATGGTCATCGTATGGTCATCAGGGGCTGTACCTCTTGATTGGCAAACTGGTGTGGTAGTTCCCCTTTTTAAAAAGGGGGAATAAAGGGTGTGTTCTAACTATCATGGAATCACACTCTTTAGCCTACCCAGGAAAGTCTATTCAGGAGTACTGGAGAGGAGGATCCAACCGATAGTCGAACCTCGGATCCAGGAGGAACAATGTGGTTTTCATCCTGGCTGCAGCACTCTCAACCAGCTCTACACTCTCTACAGGATCCTGGAGATGACAGGGGACTTCGCCCAATCTGTCCACATGTGCTTTGTGGATTTAGAGAAGGCTTTCAACTGTGTCCCTCAGGCTATCTTGTGGGGTGTGCTCCAGGAGTATTGGGTGCCGGACCCGTTGCTATAGGCCATTAGGTCTCTGTACCAGCCGAGCCAGTTTTCAGAATTAATTTCCAGTGGTGGTTGGAGTCCGCCAAGGCTGTCATTTGTCACCAGTTCTGTTCATAATTTTTATGGACAGAATTTCAAGGTGTTGAGGGGTTATGGTATGGTGGCCATAGGATCTCATGTCTGCTTTTTGCAGATTATGTTGTCTTTTTGGCTTCATCGAGCCAGGACCTCCAGCTCTCGTTGGAGCGATTCGCAACTGAGTGCGAAGCGGCTGGGATGAGAATCAGCACCTCCAAGTCCGAGGTCACTGAAAGCTGAAAGTATCACGGAGTCTTGTTCACGAGTGAGGGAAGGATGGAATGGGAGATCGACAGGCAGACCGGTGTAGCCTCTGCTGTAAAGAAGGGCTTGTACCGGTCCATCATGGTGAAGAGGGAGCTGAGCTGAAAAGCAAAGCTCTCTATTAACCAGTCGATCTATGTTCCAAACTTCACCTATGGTCACAAACTTTGGGTAGTGACTGAAAGAGCAAGATCACGGACACAGGCAGCCTGAAATGAGCTTCCTTTGCAGAGTGGGGGCTCTTCCTTAGAGACAGGGTGAGAAGCTCAGCCATGCGGGAGGAGCTTGGAGTAGAACCGCTGCTCCTCCGCATTGAAAGGAGCCAGTTGAGGTAACTCGGGCATCTGATTACAATGCCTTCCGAACACCTCCCTGATGTGGTGTTTCGGGCATGTCCAACCAGGAAGAGACCCCGGGGTCGACCCAGAATATGCTGGAGGGACTACGTCTCTCAGCTGGTCTGGGAACCACTCGCAAGAGCTTGAGGAAGTGGCTGGGGAGAGGGTTGTCTGGACCTTACTGCTTAGGCTGCTGCCCCCACGATCTGAGCATGGATGAAGAAGAATGATGATAGTTATAAACAAGGCCAGTTGAAAATAAAGTCTTAAAAGTGAAATTATATCTCTGTGGCAAGACTTTTCCCCAGGCAAAAATGGGAATGTTTATATTTTTTTTTATAAAAATGTTCTCAAGAAGCTGTAAAAATTAAAAGAAATTTCTTTCCAATACTGCTGCTGGTAAATATTATTCACTATCATCAGAGGGTTATTTTAAGTCATAGTTGATGAAAATTGATTAATAGGTTGGTGCTATGGGCTTTTATACATTAATGCCCACATGTGCGACATGATTGTAGGCAAAATTGAGCTTTAATTTAACAATATATAATAATAAATATATAAGCTATGTGGTGATGGCATTCCTGTAGGGGTTGTTTTGTCTTTGTTTTCTTGCGTGGTGTCTTTTGCATTCTGTTTTCAGAAATGGCGCAGCTCCCACCGGCACTGGCTCCACCCACTCCTGCACACCTGCTCCGGATCACCGGGAATCACCATCGACATTTAAGCTCGGCGGGGAGGCTTTTTTTCGGTGCCAGAGTATTCTCGCTGCCTAGCAGTATCTCGGCCAGTTCTCTTAAAGAACCTCTAGCTTAAGTGATTTATCTTTGTGTCTTTCATTACGGATAATTTATGGTTGTCTCCTTTTTCTCCTTCCAGTGCCTCCTCGAGCCCCAGTGCTTCCGCCCCATCTCTGCGACAAGGAATACACCCTCTTCCGGACTACTCGCTCAGCACTTCCACCCCACCTATGCGACATGGGATACGCTCACTTCCGGACTACTCACTCAGTGCTTCCGCCCTACCTCTGCGATGCGGGATCCGCTCTCTTCCGGATTGCTCGCCCAGCGCTCTCTAACCCTACCCCGATTTCACAGATTACTCCTCACCCCTCTGGGTCTTTGGTTCCCCCTTCTCTCCTATTTCCATTGTCCTATTTCTCCTAGTTCCACACTTCCCTTGTGTCTCCCGGTGTACTTTTGGGTCCTGGTATTTCATTGAGGTTCAAACCATAACAAGCTAAAAAATAATAAGCTTATGCTATTATAAAATCTCAGGAACTGACAGATATTTTCACATAATTTTTTAACCACCATCATCATGACGTGCTTTGAGCATATAATCAAAGCTCACATCAAATTAATGTATAATTATAGCTACATGTCTTTACTGCCTGCTACACTCAACCCATTTCAGTTCACCACTGGTCAAACCAATACACAGACGGTGCAATAGCTCTGGCTCTGCACACTGCACTTTTACACTGGGACCACAAGAACATTTAATTGATGCTATTTATTGACTACAGCTCCAATTTCCACACTATAATCTCATCTCAGGCTTGTTACGAAGCTCCAGGATCTGCGCATCAGTATCTCGTTATGCAACTGTATCCTGGACTTCCTGATGGGCAGATGACAGGTGGTGGGGATCAGCAGTGAGACATTATCCACACTGATGCTTAGCACCGGTTCAGTCCACACACAGCTCCAATACCATCATCAAATTTGCAGACTAATTCAAATTTGCAGACACCACTATCATCAGCTGCATTTTAGATGGTGATGAGTCTGCTTACAGAGCAGAAATGATAACCCTGGAACACTACTTAGACTGCTGTATAAAGGTGCACAAAGTTGTGCTAAAGTAACGCAAGCATGCCTCGCACTCCAGGAGCTCAAAAATTGTCAAATGTTTAAAGAGGCCAAATTGTGGGTCAGTCAGATGGTGGCATCAGCCAGTGACAAATAGCCAACAATATAAATATTCCTCTGTCAAAAGTAAAAAAGTTCAACAGTGAAGGTAACCTAGACCCTGATCATCAGAAAGATGCCTTCGATCTTTGAAGAGAGCAGTGAAGAAAAATCCCTGTTCCGAGGCCACAAACATCCAAACCAGCTCAAAAACTGTTATGTGCTATCTTCATCAAATGGGCTATTATGGCTGAGCAGCAAGACGTAAGCCTCTTCTTCGACCAGCAAATATTCATTCTGAAGTTTTGGGTGTGTATTTACTTATGTCTGGTCATTGTGTATGTATGCATGTA
>JAOUQZ010043673.1:0-12672 GCA_028564935.1 Neosilurus hyrtlii | reverse complement strand
CAGAGAGGAAGAGAGACAGAAAGAAAGAGAGATGGGGGGCAGAGAGAGAGACAGGGACAGAGAGAAAGAGAGAGAGAGAGACAGGGACAGAGATAGAGACAGAGAGAGAGAGACAGGGACAGAGAGAGAGAGAGGGGGGGGGGCAGAGAGAGAGACAGAGAGACAGAGACAGAGAAAGAGAGAGGGACAGAGAGAGAGACAGAGACAGAGAGAGACAGAGAGAGAGAAAGAGAGAGAGAGACAGGGACAGAGAGAGAGACAGAGAGACAGAGAGAGACAGGGACAGAGAGAGAGACAGAGAGAGACAGGGACAGAGAGAGAGAGATAGTGAGAGAGAGAGAGAGAGACACAGAGAGAGAGAGAGGGAGAGAGAGAGAGGGAGAGAGGGAGAGAGAGAGTGAGAGAGAGAGGGAGAGAGAGAAGGGTTGATTGTTTTGTTTGGATGAAATGCTGTTGGTTTCCTTCCTGTCTGTTCTCTTGTTATGAATTTGCTCCACACTCCAGCAGCATCCCTACAGGTGCAGGGATAGACCGAGTATAACGGACAGGCTGCTTATCCAATACACGAGCAGCCTTGTGAAAGTCTGGCACGTGATTGGTTGCCAAGGGCGGGGCCGCTCTGTCTTCACCCGCTGTCTCTTTCTGACAGGAAAAGAGAGAGACAGAGAGAGAGAGAGAGAGAGAGAGGAGGTGGAAGAAACACAGACTTCACCGCTTCTACTGATGGAACTCATGCCGATTTAAGACCTAAATCAAAAATATCAGGTATTGAAGCATTTGGACGGACGATGTTATTGTCAGATGTGATTTTTTTCGCAGTAAAAGTGTTAGCAGGGCGCTAAAGGCGGGGCTTCATGCTGACTAGCATCCTGTCCAGCATCACTGCCCTCACAAACACAGGATTATTATTATTATTATTGTTGTTGTTGTTGTTGTTGTTGTTATTGTGTTAATTCATGGTCAGCAGGCGAGTGTGTGCTGTAAGTGAGCGTTTCGTGCCGCTGTAGTGTGTCACTGTGAGTTAAATCCGAGGAAATGGTTCGAGGTGATGCTGGACGCTGATGTCAACAAAGCGGCTGCTGTTCACGCGCACCAGGCTTTTAAAATGGCGCGTGCACTGAGCTCATGGTGCTGAATTCTGATCACTGTTCTTGTTGCCCAAAGATTTGCCCCCCTCGCATTTCTGAGACTCTCTTTATGTGATTATAAACAAATACTGAACACGGGTGTGATTTGCTCCTCTCCCCCACACGCAGTGCACCATGTTTTTATGTTTATATCAGTGTTTAATGCTACATCCGGGTCCGAGCTGCTGAGCAGGAACATCACAGTCTATCTGTGATCACAATCTACACAACACATACATCACAGTCACCGAGCCGGCGCGGCACCGCTGTGGTCCGTCTCACAGCAAGCACGTCCTGGGTTCCAGGGGTTTCCGTGCGGTTCTCCCCATGCTTGTATGGGTTCCCTCCAGGTACTCTGGTTTCCTCCCACAGGCCAAAAACAAGCTCATTTACATCACAGTTAACTGGCTGTTGGTCTGGCGAGCTGTTCGGGGGGGACCCTGCCTTTTTTCCCAGTGTCGGCTGAGATAGGCTCCGGCGTTCCCGCAACTCCTTCTCCTGTTCTTCTCCCAAGGAACTCTGGGTTCACAGTCCAAGAACGTGCACGTCGAGATGATGTGAACGTGGGTGTGAATGTTTGTGTGGCCGGAATGTTCGGTATCACACAAAATAAGCCCTTTTTCAGTCCATTCTAACCTCTGTACGGCTATTTCTGCCGACATTCTCTTACTTCTGTTTGACTTCTACAGATTCATCAAGTATAAATCTAATTCTGATTCATAAAGTGTTGGACATCAGTAATAACACAGTAACCTCGTCTCATTTCACACTCCGCTTTGCGCAGCTCTGTATGTTTGTGTTGTGCTCGATTCTAACACTCGACAACGTGTTTACGTTATATCCACTGTGCTAAGGTTAGTTAGGGTTGGAGCGTGGATCTCCGGAGGTCACTCCAAAGCAACAGCTCATTTTTGTCGTCGTGTCTGTGCTGACGTGCCCACACAGGCAACCCAACGCACACGACGCCTGCGCTTGGAGGAAATGTTCTTGTTTAGTCAGTGGGTTTTCTTCTTGCGGAGAAATACGTTTTTGAATTCCTTTGGAAAGACAGTACGTTAAATTATGGCTGTTTCTTTAATGGAAATAAATGCAAACCTTTTTAATGCTTTTTATTCTTAAAACCCTGAAAGTTTTTAGGAAATTGTGATTCAAACCTCAGCATTTACTTTTCTAAAAATTATAAACATTTTGGACCCTGTGGGGGCAGTGGTGGTCCGGTGGTAGGGTGCTGGATTACTGATCCCAAGGTTGGGGGTTCAAGCCCCACTATCGTTTACATTTACATCATTTAGCAGACGCTCTTATCCAGAGCGACTTACAGAAGTGCTTTAAAGTCACCATCAGTAAATATATTCTTATACTGGTTCATCAGGACACAGACTTCAGTATACCATCAGTCAAAAACTCACTGGATAGGTGTTGTGTGCAGGTTTTTTTTGTTTTGTTTGTGTGTGTGTAAAAAACAGTGCTAATCTAAATACTGCTAAAAAAGGTAGGTTTTCAGCCTTCATTTGAAGAGACCCAGTGACTCAGCTGTCCGAACATCCAGAGGAAGTTCATTCCACCACCTTGGAGCCAAAACAGAGAAGAGTTTAGATGCATTTTTCCCTTGAGCCTTTGTAGAAGGAGGGACCAGTCTAGCAGTGGGGGAGGATCTGAGAGAACGCGGTGCTGTGCACGTGTAATAAGCGCTTTGAGGTAGGAGGGTGCAGCTCCATTTTTGGCTTTGTAGGCAAGCATTAATGTTTCCCCACTCTGCGGCTGCTTAATCGATTTCAACCTGTAAATATTTTCTTCTTTCCATTTTACATACTTTTACTGTATGTGGTTCACAGTACAGAATCGCACGATTCAGTTTTTTATTCTTAACACTGACTACATCGGCAAGATCTCAGGACGGCGGGATGTTTTAGTATATATTATCCGCCATGCCAAAAGTTTCAGATAAGAAGGAAGGATGGAGCGAGGGAGATTGATAAAAGTGCAGGAATAAAGAAGTGTTTTAGGCCTGGATAGAAAGATCAGTGAGTGTTGAGATCGACAGGCACACTGTCACAATGCATCTGGGTGACTACATACGAAAAACAGTCGTCCCAGGAAAAGTACTGTAAATAAGTAAACTAACGGCAGTAGAGGAGCCCGGACTATCAGTCTTCACATCACTGCAAAAAAGTATAACGAGAGAGAGACTCTGCCTCACATATTATCATGAATTACATTATTAGAATTCCTATTAGAATTGATATACTTTTAATTTAATCATAAATACTGAGTCTTCAGAAATGATAAATGGGGTTAACTGATGGGCTTGATGAAGCGTGGTGTGGAGTTACTCATGGAATCATCGTTTATAAAGCTTTTTTAAAGATGTTTGTGCCATTTGCCCCTATTATTTTCACAAAACACAAATGAAAATGACTGATGCGTATTGCAAAACGAAAACGATCAGCACAAACTGAAATTGCCCTGCATTACAGTTTCACACACAAATACAGCTGTGCTGTGCACTGAGCCATTCGCTGGATTCCGCCCCACAGCTTTCTCCTTGTTGTAGTTGGGTTGGGTGAAGTACCAGGAAGGGAGGGGCCTTGATAAGTGGAGGAGCTTTAATCTGTGTTCTAGCCTGTGCTGTGATGAGCACCGCTGGCTGGCTATGACTCTTAACATGTGTGTAAAATGATTCTCTATGCTAATCTGACTACCTCGCCATTTCACTTTTCATAGGATTTAAAAGAACAAGTGCAAAATGGAATAAATAAATAGTTCAGCGCAACAGAGAGACGCCTTTGGAGACGGCTTATTTGGAGACGGTAGAGAAATGAACATTCGATTCACGGGCAGCAGCTCTGGTGGACATTCCTGCTTCAGCATGCCGACTGCACGCTCCCTCAAAACCTGTGGCGTCTGTGACATTTACATTTCAATTTGTGAACAATATTTAAGAGAAACAGGCCTCTTGTGTACATAGAAAAGGTTTAAAATCTTTTAGTTAAGCTCATGAAAAATGGGAGCAAAAACAAGTGTTGTGTTTATATTTCTGTTGAGTTTATATGTTTATATATATATAAAAGCAGTCAGTGATTCCACCTTCCAGCGACATCGCTCGGTGACAGTGGGACGATAAGTGATGTCTTGTGAACATGTTGAATGTTGAGTATTTAATAAGCAGGCACTCCCACTACCAAGAGAACAACAGTAGCATGTGAAAACGCTGTGCCCTTGGACCCTACTGGGACCCCTGGCTGATTTTCAGACCCGTTTTACATTTTATGTTCTCATCCCTGTTAGTGTGATTGGAACAAGGAGGCCTGGAGCGCAGTCAGAGGTCCAGTTTATCTTACAGGTGTTGAGTTGCTGTGGAGATCAGAGCTGTGTGCAGGTCACGGTGCGTCCTCTGCTCCAGCCCCTGTGAGGTGTGAGGAGTTTGTGCACAGGTGTATTGTCACGTTGGAACAAGCTTGAAGTCCGTTTTTCCAGTAAAGGAGAATGAAGTGGTGATTCTAATGAGAGTAGCAGTGAACAGAGAGGTGATGAAAAGCAAACAGGCTTAAATCTGGTCAGCAGCACTCTCTCTCTCTCTCTCTCTCTCTCTCTCTCTCTCTACATCTCCTCTCTCTCTCTCTCTCTCTCTACATCTCCTCTCTCTCTCTCTCTCTCTCTCGCTCTCTCTACATCTCCTCTCTCTCTCACTCTCTCTCTCTCTATATATCTCCTCTCTCTCTCTCTCTCTCTACATCTCCTCTCTCTCTCTCGCTCTCTCTACATCTCCTCTCTCTCTCTCTCTACATCTCTCTCTCTCTCTCTCTCTCTCTCTCTACATCTCCTCTCTCTCTTTCTACATCTCCCCCTCTCTCTATCTCTCTCTCTCTCTCTACATCTCCTCTCTCTCTCTTTACATCTCCTCTCTCTCTCTCTCTACATCTCCTCTCTCTCTCTCTACATCTCTCTCTCTACATCTCCTCTCTCTCTCTCTCTCTCTCTCTACATCTCCTCTCTCTCTCTCTCTCGCTCTCTCTACATCTCTTCTCTCTGTCACTCTTTCTCTCTCTCTCTACATCTCCTCTCTCTCTCACTCTCTCTCTCTCTCTCTCTACATCTCATCTCTCTCTCTCACTCTCTCTCTACATCTCCTCTCTCTCTCTCGCTCTCTCTACATCTTCTCTCTCTCTCACTCTCTCTCTATATATCTCCTCTCTCTCTCTCTACATCTCCTCTCTCACTCTCTCTACATCTCCCCTCTCTCTCTCTCTCTCTCTCTCTTTCTCTCTACATCTCCTCTCTCTCTCTCTCTCGCTCTCTCTACATCTCCTCTCTCTTTCACTCTCTCTCTCTCTATATATCTCCTCTCTCTCTCTCTCTACATCTCCCCTCTCTCTCTTTCTCTCTCTACATCTCCTCTCTCTCTCTCTCTCTCTACATCTCCTCTCTCTCTCTCTTTCTCTACATCTCTCTCTCTCTCTACATCTTCTTTCTCTCTCTCTCTCTACATCTCCTCTCTCTTTCTTTCTATCTCTCTCTACATCTCTCTCTCTTTCTACATCTCCTCTCTCTCTCTCTCTACATCTCTCTCTCTCTCTCTACATCTCCTCTCTCTCTTTCTACATCTCCTCTCTCTCTACATCTCCTCTCTCTCTCTCTCTCACTCTCCCACTCTACATCTCCTCTCTCTCTTTCTACATCTCCTCTCTCTCTTTCTACATCTCCCCTCTCTCTCTCTCTCTCTCTCTCTCTCTCACTCTCTTTCTACATCTCCTCTCTCTCCCTCTCTCACTCTCTTTCTACATCTCCTCTCTCTCTCTCTCTTTACATCTCCCCTCTCTCTTTCTACGTCTCCTCTCTCTCTACATCTCCTCTCTCTCTCTCTCTCACTCTCCCACTCTACATCTCCTCTCTCTCTTTCTACATCTCCTCTCTCTCTCCTCTCTCTCGACGGTGTTCTGTGATTGGTTGTTGGGAATGACAGTTTACCTAACAGAGGCTAAACAGATGCTAATAGCTACACATCCCTTAGCTTGGCTTAAAGTGCAGATCTTCAACTTGTAAACATTCATTCATTCATCCATCTTCTTCCGCTTGTTCCGGGGTCGGGTCGCGGAGGCAGCAGCCTAATCACTGAGGTCCAGACGTCCCTGTAAACCTGTAGACCTGTAAACATAAACTTTAACAATCTCATTTTGCTTTTCATTATGTTTTTGTGTAATATGTAGTAAAACTCTTGAAGAGAGTTGAAGAGGTGACGTTACACAGTTCTGTGTTCATGTTCTGTTCTTGTACTGCTTGAGTTCACCGTCACAGTCCTGCTGATGTATACAAAAATAAACCAGAAACACGATTTAGTTTGCTTTTCTTGCTGTTGTTGTGTGGTATATTAAACCGATGATTCTGTAATATATATGAGTATTCATTCCTTCAGGGATGAAACGTTAGTGTAAAACCTTACCAAATTCATGGAGGGTATTTCTGAGGTTCCGCAGGTTGTTGGTGTAACAGCAACGAGGGAATTCGATTCAGGGAGATATGTTAAAATGCATGATTATATCTGATAGCCCGGTTTCTACAAACACAGCCATATCATGTAGCTCTCCAGCAAGATTCAGAAGAGCGCACTGTTTTTGCTGTAGGACACTAGAGGGAAGAATAATACTTCATATTTCTGCTTTAAGTGCACGTTCCCAGCCCTCATCCTGTAGTCCTCCACGTATAAATGTTCCTCATTTTGAATTTTGCTCCCAATACAGCTGTTCAGCTACTAATTTACTACCTAAGAACTGTTGCTGGAGTTAAAGGAGACATACTAACATAAGCTGATAATATTTATAGGGATGTGAATCTAATAACAACTCACTATTCAATTCGATTCTGATTCTTGGGGTGACGATTCGATTCAGAATCTATTCAGAGTCGGTTGGGAGTTTAGTGAAGTTGCTGCTCCGGTTCTTTTAGCTCCAGGTGATGGTGTAAGATGTGGGCTCGGGGATGTGAAGTGTTCCCGAAATACTTTTATTTTGCTCACCGCACATGTAATGTACCAGAAATTGTAAAATCTGAAGTTCAAGCATTTGCCTTCAGCGAAGACGGCGCTGGCTGTGGGCTAAAAGCTAGTTCTGGAGCCGCCTCTCACTGGAACACTTCACGACGGAGGCTGTGTGTGGATAAACGGTACGCGCTGTGAGTAAAGTTGGAATTGTTTGAAAAAAACGTGTTTTTAAAAAATCAATTCTTGAAAATTTGGATCGAATCAGAATGCTAATAAATAAGAATCGCAATTTAGACATGAATCGATTTTTTTCCGGCACCCCTACTTATTTATATTATGGAATACTGCGATGGCCTGGCGAGCTGGTGTACCCTGCCCTCGCCCAGAGTCCGCTGAGATGGGACCAGCCTCCCTGCGACCCTAATTAGGATTAATCTCCGGATAAGGGTGTAAGTGATATTTATCACTTATGATAATTATCATCGGAATGTTATTTGAAATTAAATCTCTGTCCTGATGTTTTACGAAAGTTTGTTTCAGTGAAGGGTGTTCTTGTCGTTGTTGTTTCAATCCTGGTTCTAAGGGTATGTCCAGTTCAGCCCCACTTATTACCAATGGAAGAGCATCCGGGCGTCCCAGCCGAGCCAGCTGATCTAGATTGCAAGCTAACATTCTGATCTAGATTGCAAAGCTTGTTGTGAGAAAGAAAAAAAGACAAAGACACTTTTATTTTTATTTCAATCGTCGGCATCAGTAATGTGTTTTAAAAAATCTGTGAACCAGAAATAAAAAATGAGTGTCTTTACAAAGAGTCTCATGTAACGCGATAATAACTGTACGGCGAGTGAACAATCAGGGGTGACATTTCAGACGATGTCGCGTTATGGTTCCATATTTTCAATAATCGGTGTATAATTCAGCGTTTCATGGTTTTGGTTCGTGTCTTTGATGCATCTTTGGAATTTGTGCCACTTTTTAAACTGTTCAGATTCATTAAAAATTTAAAATGTCATCAAAGTGTAACTGAAACAGACCCATTTCTGGCCATTATGTGATTTCGTACCTGAAGTTATTGAGCTCCTTTCTGGAGAAAAATGTCATTTATCCACCAAAAATATGGTGAAATGTTTGTTTTGCTGATTGCAGTGTGATTGGTTTTCATCTTAACGTCGTATGATTTTCCTTGAGCTCCCCTCTCTCCCTCTCTTTCTTAATCTATCATGGAAGAAAACAGTCACTCTGTCACTTATACACGTGTGAAATGAATGGATGGTGAAACCACATAAACACATAACTCATATATGTGGATTGCTTCCTCTTGCTTACTTTACTCTTGAGTACTGAGTTACAACACAACACCGTAGCCTCCGTAGTATCGCCGCAGACATTTTTACTCCCATGAACCCTGGATTTACTGAACACAGTCATTAAGTATTGAAATATCTGTAATCATTTGGTAGATTTCACAACTCATTAATCCCCAAAATTTGACCAGGCTGGAACCCTTGTGAACCACCTGATTGTGCACCAGCTGTGTATAAAATGTATAAAAATGGCGTGTCTGCCCTTGATGTTTCTTGCCATGAGCCTCGTTTTGAGTTCTGAAATATTCATAAATGCAGTGTCTTCGGCTGTAAATCACAGACTGCAGAATGGTGACCTGTCAAGCCCATGTCACTAATTACGGCTCATAGATGAACTTAACTCGCTAAAAAAGCTTCTTTTTGTGGCACATTTCCTTTAAAGTGGGTGTGTTAGACCTGGAAAAACACAAGTGTGCAGGACAGGGAGTTCTCCAAGACCAGGGTTGTACGGAGCCCATGAGGGGACAAGCAGGAACAAAAGTTCTGTGGGGAAAAAAACATCTTAAATTACTTATGTGAGGTCTGGAGAAGGTTTTGAAGCTTTGAAGTTCTGTGACTTCCAGGTCAGTTATGAAATAATGAAACGCACACCCCCGTATTTGGAGCTTGGCCTGAGATATTAAGATATTAAATTAGTGCTGGGAATTAGGGACAATTTTCAAATACATGAGCGACATCTATAGAAAATATTTAGCGCAAGGGGAAACTCATGTTGTAAAATGTATTGTATGAATTCTGGAAAGGGATATAGAGGATGTTTAAATTAAAAAAACTAATTTTCAAATAAAATTTCAGTCTCAGTTCCTAGTAGGGGTGCTGGAAAAAAATTGATTCACGTCTGAATCGTGATTCTTATTTATTAACATTCTGAATCGATCCAAAATTTCAGGAATAGATCTTTAAGAACACATTTTTTCGAACATTTCCATCTTTACTCACAGCGCGTACCGTTTGTCCACACACGACCTCCGTCGTGAATTGTTCCAGTGAGAGGCGGCTCCAGAACTAGCTTTTAGCGTTTAGCCCACAGCCAGCGCCGTCTTTGCTGTAGGCAAATGTTTGGGTGCACTTCGGATTTTCCAGGTAAGAAGGAGCTTGACATGACATGGCATGTGCAAAATAAAAGTCAAGTATTTCGGGAACACTTCACATCCCCGAGCCCACATCATACGCCATCACCTGGAGCTAAAAGAACCGGAGCAGCAGCACGAACAGCTCCTGACCAACACACACTTCATCACTTGCGGATCAGTACATCTACAAAACCGGCTGTGTAGAAATATCATTTCTTTCTTTCTTATAGAAGACTTGTTCCAGATTATAGAAGAATGGAGTTACTCCTGAAATTGGCTCCCTTTGTGTGTAATGGTTATGAATCAAACATTGGTTTGAATTGAGAATCGATTCTGAATCGACTCCTCACCCCAAAATCGAATTGAATCGTGAGTTGTTGTTAGATTCACATCCCTAGTTCCTAATAATCACACACACACACACACACACACACACACACACACACACACACACACACACACACACACACACACACAGCAATTATTGCATCAGCAGCTCATGTAGGCTAATGGTCCTGGGATGGCAGTTCCCACCAGCTCTGAGATCATGTAGATGTAGATGGAAATAGAAGGGCAGCCTACATACAAAGGGATGAAAAACAGACTCATCAAAAGGCGGCACGGTGGTCTAGTGGTTAGCATGTCTGTCTCACAGCAAGAAGGTCCTGGGTTTGAGTCCCAGGCTAGGTGAGGGTGTTTGTGTGTGGAGTTTGTTCTCCCCATTCTTGCCTGGGTTTCCTCTGGATACTCTGGTTTCCTCCAACAGTCCAAAGACATGCACATTAGGCTGATTAGCTGTTCCGAATTGCCCCTAGGTAGAAGTGTGAATGGTTGTGTGTATGTGGCCTTGCAGTGGTCTGGCGAGCTGCTCAGGGTGTACCCTGGGTAAGTTGGGCTCCAGCCTATCTACCATCTACCACCCCTTATAGGATTAAGTGGTTCAGCAACTGAGTGAGGGAGTGTTTTGAGTTTCTGTACTGTAGTTCACAGCAGACACCACCAGAGGTCAGTCTACTGATGAGAAATGTACTGATTACTCTGCGTGGTTATTGTTTGGTGTGATTGCAGCTCATTCATCCCTGAGAACTTCATCATTCAGGCTACTTGTCTAAAATAACGTCAAAATAAGGTTCTTAGCTGCAAAAGTCCATGACATGACGGGGGGGGGGGTCTATAGTTTAAATGTTTATGTAATTAAAGAAAGATAAAATATGTTTGAAGAAAATGAAAATAAAGTATTTGATTTTATGTTATAAGTAATTATTTAACACCTAGAATTCATTAAAATCTTTAAACTTGAAATGTAAATACTGATCATCATTACATTTTATTTACTGTATATTTTATATCATTTTAAGCATTTCATAACTAACCTGCGCCACGTAGCCTAGAGTAAATGAAATGTCAGTACGCCTCAGTGGAAATGCCGGACTCACAGTTTATCAGTCAGTTAAAGCAGATGGTGAGATGATTGTCATGATGATCTCATTTGAGTTTTTTTTTTTCTCTTGTGTTTCCATGTAGTATCCAGTAACACTTTAAATGATTGTTTAAAGAGCATGATGCTCTCGGAGATCAACACTGAGCTCTCGTGTCTGTCAGGAATAAACAAAAGTATCAAAGAAGCAGTAAAATTCTTGTTTTACTTTGCTTTTTTGATCTGCATTTCTCAGCAAAACATCACATGAATTATGCTCACAGGATTCTACTGTGTTAGTCCTGAGTGTACTTTAGATTGCTGCTGGTTTTTGTTTTTCTTAAAGCTTTTAATGTGAAATTAAAGAATGTCGTCCATTCTCTCCTGTTACGCATAAATATAGGTATATTTTTATTATCAGGTGGTTTTTACTTACATTTTCAAAGTTGCTATCTGATAAAATATCTTTGATAGTTTGCATTAGTTTGAAACGGCTACCATTTTACTCTTGGGTACGAAATCATGAGAATAGGTCATGAATCCCCCAGTTCTTAAGGCAATAATAAGATTATACAGATATTAATCTAACAAATCAGGTATAAACTAGTGACCTTCTGAATAAATTAAAACTATTCATACACAATTCTGTTTACATATATTTAAACGTGTGCACCACGCCATGCATTCATATGCAAATTAGTTCCATATTGCCACTACAGACATGAGAGGATCACATGACTTTTAGCTACTTTCCACATTACACTGCCCCCTGTTTTTATCCTCTACAGAAAGAAAAGGTTCATGAAAGTGATTTAATAGAAACAGACATAAACTATTCATACAAGCTTTTATTAGGTTTGGGTTTAATTTCCGTTTTAGAATTTGAAGAGGATCTATACAGACCATAATCCCTCCTGAAATGTGCTCAAAAACAAGGGTGTCCCCACCCAGAATTAAGTCATGTTTTTCTTGGGAATCGAATGTTTCAATTGATCGGTTGCAAATTCATTTATAGCCTTTATAGAGTGTGTTTCTGGATTATTTGTTGGTATACAGTCTCTCTCTGTTAAAATCATAACAATAAAATTAATTTCTTTGAAAGACTGAAATCATATATATATATATACACACACACACACACACACACACACACACACACACTCCTCACTGTATATAAACGTTTGTGTCCGTATAAACATAATAACCAGCTAACCAGCCTAGAAAATATTAACCATGTCCTGGTCTAGTGAATTCATTTCCAGGCAACCAAACATCTGATTGGGCATCACGCAGGGCCTCACATGATTGGTGGGCCGGCTAATGAATTAAGGATAAGTTGACCCCTCTCTGTACAGGGTCATCCCTTTAGTGAAACGTGTCCGCCGCACTTTTAAGGGAGTGTAAGAACCCCATTTCATCCAAAATAGTTTTCTTCTGTTTGTTTTACCTTTTATTACCCCCCCCCCCGTCTCACTCTCTCTCTTTCTCTCTCTCTCGTTCTCTCTCACTCTCGCTCTTTCTCTCTCTCTCGTTCTGTCTCACTCTCTCTTTCTCTCTCTCTGTCTCACTCTCTCTATCTCTCTGTCTCACTCTCTCTCTCACGTTCTCTCTCACTCTCTCTCTTTCTCTCTCTCTTTCTCTCTCTCTCTCTCTCTCTGTCTCACTCTCTCTCTCTCTCTTTCTCTCTCACTCACTCTCTCTCTCTCTCTCTTTT
>JAOUQZ010043672.1:0-12674 GCA_028564935.1 Neosilurus hyrtlii | reverse complement strand
CACACACACACACACACACACACACACACACACACACACACACACACACACACACACACACACACACACTGGAGCAGGCACATGTATGTCTGGACAATGGAAGGAAACCCACACAAGCACATGGAGTATGTGCTCCACACACAGACACACACACACACACACACACACACACACACACACACACACACACACACACAGGAGCAGATGTATGTCTGGACAATGGGAGAAAACCCACATAAGCACATGGAGTACGTGCTCCACACACACACACACACACACATACACAAACACATACATTCGCCAGACCATTGCAGGGCCAACACACACACACACACACACACACACACACACACACTGGAGCATGCACATGTATGTCTGGACAATGGAAGGAAACACACACAAGCACATGGAGTACGTGCTCCACACACACACACACAAACACACACACACACACACACACACACACACACACACACACACACACACACACACACTTACTCGCCAGACCATCGCAGGGCCAACACACACACACACACATACACACTGGAGCAGATGTATGTCTGGACAGTGGGAGGAAACCCACACAAGCACATGGAGTATGGGCTCCACACAGAAACGCCCGAGGCCAGGACTCGGTCCTGGTTTGAACCCGATTTAAACCGGTGGTGTAGTGGTTAGCATGTCTACCTCACAGCAAGAAGATCTTGGGTTTACGTACCGGGCCTGGGCGTTCTTGTGTTTGGAGTTTGCACGTTCTCCTTGTGCTTGTGTGGGTTTACTCCGGGTACTCTGGTTTTCTCCCACATTCCAAGGACATGCACATTAGACTAATTGGCTGTTCCAAATTGCCCCTAGGTATGAGTGTAAATAGTTGTGTGTTGGTCATGCAATGGTCTGGCGAGCTGCTCAGGGTGTACCCCGCCTTCACCCAGGGTCGGCTCAGATTGGCTCCACCTTTCCTGCGACCCTAATAGGATCAAGCAGCTTGGCAAATGAGTGAGTAATAGAGATGTCAGGTTGGACATTCCAGGTAGACGATTACATTTACAGCTCATCAAGGTCTACCCTGTGAGGTTACTTTAAATCCTGAGGCACTCAGCAGTTACTCATTTTTAAACAGTGGCCACATACAGAGAAAATCCTATCATTCTATATAATAAACTCTGTGTGGTTGTATAAGGTTGTACCTCATTCTTTATTGTCTTCTAATCTTATTAAGTAATCATGATATGACATCATTAACTTTACTGAAAGAAAGATGTTCAGTATATTCTTGTACAAAACCAGTCAGCATGCACTACACTTCCCAGAATCCTCTGCACAGCTCTGTACAGTCACCATCAAGAACGAGGTGCAGCAACTTTCCAAAGCACTACCAGCTACTGGCAAGCCACAACCGCTACAGGATATCACATCAGGTTTTACAAACTTGTGGCTCACCCCAATAAGTTCAACGGAGGTGGCTCACAGTGTTGTGGATTCCGCTTAAATTTAAGGGTTATCTGACCAAGATAAGATTATTCAGTTGATCACATTATTCATGGGAAAAACTCTACACTGAGCCATGGCTGTTTGAGAACAGAAAGGTGGCACTACACTAGAATTGCAGACTGCGCTCCAGACTTCTGCGCACTTGCCTTGGGGAGCAGATGGAATGAGACATCTCTAAAAACAACATTTCGTCAGGGGCTAAACATTCTGAGGAACTCTGAGAAATTCTGAGGAGCCAGCATGCCATGATGATCAAATTTCCCTCAATGATTTCACTGCCCTGGCCATCTGGCTGGATAACCTTATCCTTCACTGCAACAAGCTCCCCAAGTTCAACAGTGTGGCAGTTCCAGTCAAGCCCTCCAAGCCCATGAAACTTTGACACACCAAGTACAACGATGGTGAAAGATGGATCATGCCGTTGCCCACTGTCCCAATAGGAGAAAGAATAAAGATCCAGATTCCCGTGGACATCATTACCCGGCCGCTTTGCATCCACACCATCGACGGAGGTCTAATCGAGAATGGCTCAGTGACTCATTGCACACCCAGACTTAAAGAGATTCCACAATCTGTTAAGTATAACTTGCTTTCTGATTGACTATAATACCTTTAGCATATATTAAATGAAATGATAACAGCTTAACTATATAAATTCACAAGGCTGGAACTAGGGGAGCTTTTAGCATTAAGGAATCTTCGGCTGTTTCTCACGTATATGCACATGAATCTACCTGTATGTATGCATAATAGCAACATGACCTGCCAGAGGGAAGAAATTCAGGGAAATATAATGTGTGGTGTGGTGTGTGTGTCGGCTGAGATGGGCTCCAGCCTCTCAGTACCCCGTAGTAAGGAGAAAATGGTTCAGAAAATGAAATGAAAATGTCATTATTCATTCATTCATTCATTTTCTGAACCGCTTAATCCTAATTAGGGTCGCGAAGAGGCTGGCGCCCATTTCAGCTGACTCTGAAGGAGGGCAGGGCACACCCTGGACAGCTTGGCAGGCCATCGCAGGGCAGAAACACGCTGACAGCAACCCAATGGCATACTCTTTTCGAACAATAACAGTGGTTCTTTTACATGTCGCTCACCACAGACAGTGAGAGACATGGCTGGCTTTTGATATCCCAGTTAGCTGCACTGGGGGGACAGCAGTAACAGTTCAGTGATAGTGGGGCTTGAACTGCTTATCTTCTTTTCAGTAAGCCAGCACCCCTCCACCGGGCCACAACTGCCTCGAAAATGTCAGTACTTGTCTTTAAAGTGAGAGTGAGTCCCCTGTACTGTAAGTACATCACTGCATTCAGCACAAACATGAGCTCATAATAATCAGAGTAACAGTATTAGCACATACTAACATATTGACACCTGACTGATGACAATCTTCAAACAGTTGTCTCCTTGACCTTGCAAGAGGAGAAAGACTTGATGATATCATTAATATTTATGAATCCATGTGACAATGTCACATTCCAGAGATATATATCAAGTGATCCAGCAGTTAGCCGTTAAGCTAAATTTACTTTCCAACTGTGGGGATCTGGATCACATTACTGAGACTCTGTTGTTGTGCAATCACTATCTTCTCCTGATGTTGTACCCGGAGGTGAACGGAAGTAATCAGTATGTTTCTGAAATTGAGCTATAAGAATATTCTCTATTTCCTTCTCCTGGGGGTAAATTATATATCTGTAGTCAGCATTGCAAAGAGACTGACTACTGAATCCCACTGACTGTATATACACTGATCAGCCATAATATTAACACCACCTGACTGTGGCTAGGCAGCCCCGTACACAGCAAGATGCAATGCACTGTGTGTTTTGCCTCCGTTCTATCATAGCATCGACAGCATTAACAGTTTCAGCAGTTCGCCCTACAGTCACCCTTCTGTGGGATCAGACCAGCCTTCACTCTACATGAGCATCAGTGCACCTTGGGCACCTCTGACACTCTTTCCGGTTCACTGGTTGTCCTTCCATGAACCACCTTTGGTAGGTGCTTTCCACTGCATACCAGGAACACCCCTCAAGATGCGTCGTTTTGGAGATGAACAGATCCAGTTTTTTAGCCATCACAGTGGGGCACTTGTCAAAGTCACTCAGATCCTTGTGATTTCTCATTTTTCCTGCTTCCAACACATCAACTTCAACAACTAACTGTTCATATTCTGTCTATATATTCTGCCTATAAATTTGGTGTATTTTACTACCTTTACATTGGGTGAATTTTATCCAAATCCAGGTGTTATTTTTTCTGATCTGTTAAGTATTTTTAATAAATTTACAATTCAATATAGTATCATAATAATAGTACCATTTAATTGATTTGCCGAACCGCTTAATCCTACTACGGTCCCTGGGAGGCTGGAGCCTATCACATCCGACTCCAGGTATTGGCAGGGTACACCCTGAACAGCTCTCCAGTCCATCGCCAACACACACAATCATTTACACCGACACTCACATCTAGGGGCAATTTAGAACAAGCAGTCAGCCTGATTTGCATGTCTTTGGACTGTGGGATAAACTCCCTTGCTGAACCCAGGACTTGACCTCAGACTTTCTTGCTGTGAGGCAGACGTGCTAACCACTACACCACCATGCCGCCCATAGTGGTATCAATGTGGCAGTGATAATAGTAATAGTAGTAGCTGTTGATATTAATACTGGAGTCCTGATGTGAAGTGCAGATGCCGCACATGTAAAAATGCTGCTTTCTTAAATACAATTTTTTTAAAATACCAATATCTGCCTGCAACACATTTACAGTGAGTCAACACATTACATTCATCTGTCTGGTATTATTCAACAGAGCCAGCATTGCTGACTTTAAACTCTGATCTTTTTCTAACTGAGATTCACTAGAGCTTTTTGTTACACACTGGAAGAAAGATGTCAGTGGAAATTACCATGGGTAGCAGTTCAGAAACACCCTCGAATCTGAGCAGACAGATCTAAAAACGGAATGCACGGCTCAAAATATGTTACATAATAGAAAAGACCCCTGGTTAATTTGCTGTCTGGCAGCGGATGACTTAAGTAGTATAGTGTAGAATTATGATAAAGCACCGTAAGATTATGAAGTTTTACATTTACAGCATTTGGCAGACACCCTTATACAAAGCGACTTGCATTTTACTATTTATACCCCTGAGCAACAGAGGTTCAAGGACCCAGCAGTGGCAGCTTATTCCTGCTGAGGCTTGAACCTCTAACCTTCTGATCAGTAACTCAGAGTTTTAACTGTTGAGCCACTACTGCATTCTTCAAAGTCGTTTGCATCCATTGGGACAACCAAGCTAATCCTTGCTGCATGGAAAGTGCGGTGACAGTTTGGACAGAGGATGGGGGTAGATCCTCTTGAAGGTCACTGGCATTGGTTTTTCTGGCCTGTCCCAAACTTTTAATGTAATAATGATGACAATGTATAATGAATTTCAAAATGAAAATGCTATAATAAATAAAAAAAACTCTTAATCAATTCCAATATATTATTTTATTAAAGTTTTTTTCAAATACATATTAAAATATTAATTAATTGCATGATAGTCAGTCTTTGGTTTGGGGGGTGTGGGCGTACTGATAAGATTGTATTAATCCGACATTGGTGAAATTTACATGTCACAGTAGCATAAGTATCAGAAGCAGGAGAAAAGGGACCAAGTGTCAATCAAACGTTAATATAAATAAAAAAAAAAGGTAAGAATGAAAAAATAGAGGGGAAAAAAGACCACACTGTAAGCTTCATCAACAAAAAGCCATGAAAATGTGGCAGGTCACAGGAATGTCTGTAATAATGTGCTATTCAATATGCTGTACTACTCACTTACCCAGGAATTTTATAGCATGGTCAGGGAAATTTTATCATCCTGCATTTTATCAGGGTGGTGTAGTGGTTACCACATCCACCTCACAGCAAGAAGTTCCTGGGTTCGGTGTGTAGGTTGCATGTTTTTCCTGTGTGTGCGTGACTTTCCTCCAGGTATCCCATCCCGGTTTCTCCCCCTGAGTCTAAAGACATGTACATTAGGCTAACTTGCGGTTCTAAATTGCCCCAAGGTGTGAGTGTGTGTGTGAAATAGTTGTGTGTTGGCCTTGCAATGGTCTGGCGTGAGTGTACTCCGCATTCACCCAGTGTTGGCTGAGATAGGCTCCAGCCTCCTTGTGACCCTAGTAATCAAATCAGTGAATGAATATTTATATTTAAATTATTATAATAATAATAATAATAATAATAATAATAATAATAATAATAATAATAATAATTATCATTATTATTTATTTTTAATTATTTAATTGTTTACTTATTTAATTGTTTACTTATTTACTTATTTTATTATTATTATTATTATTATTATTTATTTTTAAATATTTAATTATTTGATTGTTTAATTATTTACTTATTTTATTTAAATTTTTATTATTATTATTATTATTATTATTATTATTATTATTATTATTATTATTATTATTATTATTATACAAGCCAATATCCTGTTAAAGCAGATGGAAAATCCTCCTCTACTATTGCACTTAGCACCATCCTGGGTTGAACAGCGACCGCTCTACCAATAGGAGGCCGGCGTGAGCTCGGGCTCCATCTTCGACTGCTGTTCGGTCCCTATCCGAGTGCCCTACAAGGCTCCAGCAGTAATGGCGCGTGCACCCTGCTTAGTGCACTTTGTATTGTATAGGGAATATTTTGGACTTCAGCCACAAAGCAGCCTGAAAACACAGCGTTTATCTTCAAGACGGAGCCCGTGAAGATGATTTCGGAAGCTGGAGGTCGTGCAGTGGTGGAGGAGTCTCATATTTAGGGAGGATATAAGGAAGGCAGAGGGATATCAGCTGTGAAAGCGGAGTGTTGAATATGGATGCCGTGTCGGTGTGTGATGAGAGCTGTGAGAGAGGTGAAAGAAATCAGACGGCAGCAGAGAGAGCTCCTCCGAGGTACGATACAGTTTCCTGCTTTCTCACGCACTCATTTCCCGAAGCGTTTGATCCTACAGGACTCGCGGGGGTCTGGGGTCTATCGCAGCCGGCACTGGGTGAAGACCGGGTACACCCTGAACAGGTCGCGAGACCATCGCAGGACAGCACACACTCAACCATTCACACTCACACCTAGGGGCAATTTGGAACAGCCAATTAGCCTAATGGGCACGCTTTTGAACTGTGGGAGGAAACCGGAGTACCCGGAGGAAACCCGTACAAGCGTGATGAGAACACGCAAACTCCACATGAGCCCGGGACTCGAACCCAGGGCCTTTTTGCTGTCCACTTTAGCTGACCACTACACCACTGTGCCACCTTTTCCTGCTTTCTGTGTGATTCAAATCTAATATATTATTATTACACATTATTTACTTATTTACTTTTATATTATTATACATTAGATACTTATTTACTTTTACATTATTATTACACTTTAATTACTTATTTACTATTATATTATTATTACACTTTAATTACTTATTTACTATTACATTATTATTACACTTTAATTCCTTATTTACTATTATATTATTATTATATTATTATATACATTATTATTACACATTGGACATGTAGATCTCAGAGTATGAGGACGACTACGTTTCTTTATTATTGAAGCCTGAGTCGATATTGCCCTTAATATCCAGTTGGACTTGTATAAACTCTGTAAATTCTTATTTCAGCACAGAGAAGTTTACTCTTTTTTACTCTACTTTAGTGTGATAACCTACACTTTTCATATGACCGCCGCAAAATTAGGTTTACAGCATTTTGCACTTATAGTACAGTTATATCAGCATACAGGGGGACATACACTGAACCGTTTAATCCTACTAGGGCCACAGAGAGACTGCAGCCCATCTCAGCCGACTCTGGGTGAAGGCAAGGTACACCCTGAATAGCATGCCAGATCATTGTTGAGCCAACACACACAACCATTCACACTCACATTCACACCTAGGGGCAATTTGAAACTGTGGGGAGGAAACCGAATCGGAGTACCTGGAGGAAACCCTTGCAAGCACTTACAAACTCCACAGACAAACACCCTCGCTGAGCCCAGAACTGGAACCCAGGACCTTTTTGCTGTGAAGTGAATGTGTTAACCACTACGCCACAATGCTGTGAGATACAATAAGAAGGAAATGTTATAATGATCCCAGCTTGATTTCGCTTTTAAATTAATCTTTTGTGTCTCTGGTTAAGAGTAAAATCCTGTGCAGTGCAATTCATTCATTAATTTTTTCATTCGCTCGAACCACTTAATCTTACTTTGGTCACAGGGAGGCTGGAGCCTATCTCAGCCGACTTTGGGCGAAAGCAGGGTACACCCTGAACAGCTTACCAGACCATTGCTGGAACAACACACACAACCATTCACACTCACACCTAGGGCCAATTTGGAACATCCAGAAAGCCTAACATGCATGTTTTTGGACTGTGGGAGGTAACCAGAGTACCCGGAGGAAATCCATGCAAGCACGAGGAGAACATGCAAAGGACTCAAATCCAGGACCTTCTTGCTGTGTAGCTGACATGCTAACTGGGACACCTAAGGAGTCCATGGACGCACCGGCGCGTCCAAATCACATGGCTGATTTAAGATGATGTAGCAGGAAAACAGGGCCTTGCCGAGTCTCAGTTTCAACTTGTATCAGAAGTGCAGACTTCAAACTATATATTGTTTTTTAAATGTTGTTGTAAATGTTGAATTATGATTACTAATTTAATACTTTTTATTTAACTTCCTGCGATGGCAGTTTAAGCAGATGAAGTTGTGCTGAAAAAAATGACACCAAACAAGGCGAGGTAAACCGTTATTAAAGTGAAATATAAAGGTAAAATCAAAAGTATTCAAAAACGGCCAATTATACTCTGGACCCTAAAGAGTTTTAAGAAATGTGTTTTTTAGAACCTGTCTCATCATCTCATTTACACCTCACTGTACTGTATGATTGGATGTATGAACTAGCACATAGTATACACAGCTCATCAAACCATCACAGGGCCAACACACACACAACCATTCACACTCACACCTAGGGGTAATTTGGAACAGGCAATATGCCTAATCCTAAAAAGCTTGAGTCTACATTTTTTGGATTAGAATCACCTGGATGATTGAGAACCTACACAAACAGTTAGCCTAATGTGCATGTCTTTGGACCGTGGAAGGAAACCGGAGGAAACCCATGCAAGCACGGGAAGAATATGCAAACTCCACACAGAAACACATCCGCCAAGCTTGGGACCTGAACCCAGGGCCTTCTTGCTGTGAGGCGGACGTGCTACCCCGTATGCCACCGTGCCTCTACATGCATGATATATTAAGTCATTTTATGATGATCGTGACAATAAAATGGCAATTCAGTTTGAGTATGATGTTGAATTCCAAGGTAGTGTACAGATTAGCGTATCCTTTTTTTTGTTTTTTTTTTTACTGGAGAGCACTTTATCTTTGGTTTAGTAAACTGCAGCATCACTGTCCGTGTTCCTCGTTTCGTGATAAATGACATGAAGTGATTAGGGAGAAGAAAAGTGCTAAGCAGATGGTGAGAGGACGTGGACTCTTCAGCACTGGTGGACTGGCTCCAGCCGTCACTGCAATGAATCATGTCTGAGCATGATTTTCGTAGGAGAAGCCTTGTCTCTGTGTGCAAGCGTAAGGCACCCACTTGGGTGCTTCTGCCCAAACCTTTGATTTGATCATCTAAGGGCTTGGTACTATATTATTATTCGGGTTTGTTTATGTTACTTAAAATGGCTGCTCAGATCTCGTTCACGTTAGAAAATGGCTTGAGTGCTTGTAGGATAATTTCAGTAAACAAGCAGGAAGATTAGTCTGATGAAAATGAGCTGAAGGAGGGTGAAGCAAGTCTTCCTCTTTAAGTATCAGAGCTGTTTTTAAACATGATTTACTTCAGTGGTGTGTAAAATATAATGATTTAAAGTAAAAGATCCTATTGTGGCAAGAGCTGATATTTTTAACTTACTCACTTTACTCAGTAGCTACTTTGAACTTAATAAGAAAGGTACATGTGTGTGGTGTGTGTGTGTGTGTGTGTGTGTGTGTGTGTGTGTGTGTGTGTGTGATTCCAAGCAGAGTATCTTCTTGATGATCTTCTTGTAGTCTTATGTTATATAATAGCATAGTGGTAAGCACATCTGCCTCAAAGCAAAAAGGTCCTGCGTTGGAGTTCCGAAATTGCCGAAAACATTTCTGTGTGGAGTTTGCATGGGTTTCCTCCGGGTACTTCAGTTTCCTCTCACAGTCCAAAGACCTGCACATTAGACAAATTGGCTGATCCAAATTGCCCCTAGGTGTGGTTATGAGTATGAATGGATGTGCTTGTTGGCTGTGGTATGGTCCGACAAGCTGTTCAGGGTGTACCCTGCCTTTGCAGAGTTGGCTGAGATAGGCCTCCAGCCTCCCTGTGACCCTAGTAGGATTTAGTGGTTCAGCAAATGGATGTGTGAATATAGCATGCGTATACAGTAATATGTAGATTTAGGCACCGCCTAAAGACAGAGCTTCTGATAGATGTTTGTACTGATAGGTGCCTGAGGCTGGTGTTATAAGAGTAACTTCAGTCCTAGAGGAAACAACTTAATAAGTCTCTCCTGCACTTTCCGACTATGGTCTGGAGCGAAAGCAGAAAAGCTTATCATTAAGTTTTGTTCTCACCGCCCTTCACTAGCTGATTTCTGCGTTCATTTGTATCACCTGCCTTTTTAGATCAATTATCCGTTTAATAAGTTCATGTTCCGTTCTACCGATAATGTTTGGTGTTGTTTTGCTCTGTGAAAGTCTGACTACCTACCTGATTTTTTTATTACAGTTTCATGATATATATAGTAAATCCTTTTTTTATTGGTGACGTAGCAGGTTTATTTGGTTTTCTGTGGTGGCAGGGACACGGGACAACCTTCCAAGTAATGTTTGGTGTCTGTGCAGCTCTGCTCATGTCTACTTAACTGGCGTGCTATAGGAAGTGTGCAGTTTTTGGAGTCCAGGTTTCTAGGCCGTGGTGTGTTAGTCTTTCGTCTTCAGCAGCAATGCAGTGGTGAATATGTCACAGATGGACTGCTTCAACTTCCATGCAACATCAAGCGTCCCAGCTGTTGTCATCTCTGTAGCACCGTAGCACTGTTTCTTTGTGATGTACAGCTTAGTCGTGGAAATGCCTGATAACTGATTAGCAAAATAAAAAGTCATAAATTGTCCTGATATTTACAGTACGTCAATGTAATGCGTTCTTTAAATGGTACATTCATAAATAAAAAATCAGTATGACTCCTAAAATAATAACACACTTATCCTTTTTCCCCTACTATGGTTGCGGGGAGGCTGGTGCCTATCTCAGCCGACACTGTGAGAAGGCAGGGTACACCCTGAACATCTTGCCAGACCATCGCAGGGCAACACACAAACATTCACACTGACATTCACACCTAGGGGGCAGTATAGCTGAATGTGCATGTCTTTGGACTGTGGGAGGAAACAGGAGTACAAGGAGGAAACCAACACAAGCAGAGGGAGAACATGCAAACTCTAAACAGAAACATATGAGCACGGGACTTGAACCCAGGACCTTCTTGCTACAGGCCGGACATACTAACCACTATACCACTGTGCCGCCCGGCTCCTTAAACAGACAGATATTTTTGTAGACAGTGAAATGTTTTTTATCTGAAAAATTATTTAGCGTTCATCCTTAGCAACACGACGGTGAAATGTTACGTCCCACCAATAAACAGAAGTATGTTTAAATATAAAGAAATAAAAAATGTATAGACGTCAGAAATAGACACGGAAACTCGAATAAATGGCGGATCGCTCATACAAGAGTGAACACGACGACCAGCGGCTAACAGTCAAGCAGCAGTTTTTTTCAGCAAAGACTTTCCATTCCCACGTGGCTCATGTGCACGATGGAGTAGTGGTCAGCACGTTCGCCTCACAGCAAGAAGGTCCTGGGTTCGAGTCCCAGGTGTTTCTGGCCATGCTTGTGCAGGTTTCTATCAGGTACTCTGGTTTCCTCCCACAGTCTTAAGACATGCACATTAGGCTAATTGGCTGTTCATTAAAATAAATTTGTGTGTTGAATTACAGCTAGCACTATTCTCAGAGTCATGCTGTTGCAGACAATTAATCAGCACCTTCTGACCAATCAGAATTGAGAAATTAAGAGAGCCCTGTCACGGTGGTGTATTGGCTTGCACGTCCGCCTCACAGCAAGAAGTCCCAGGCTGGGGCTTTTCTGTGTGGAGTATGCATGGTCTCCCCAAGCTTGCGTGGGTTTCCTCCGGGTACTCCAGTTTCCTCCCACAGTCCAAAGACATGCACATTCGGCTAACTAGTTGTTTCAAATTACCATTAGGTGTTGGTCTAAATGGTTGTGTGTTTGTTGGCCCTGCTGTTGGCTGAGATAGGCTCCTCCCTCACACACCCCTGTGTCCCTTATAGGATTAAGGGGTTTGACAAGTGAGTGGGTGAGAAGAGGGCCCTGTGGTGTAACACACTAATTACACATAAAAGGTAATTTTTTCCCCTCTGCCAAAGTGAGCGCTGCTTGTTCTGGGTTCTATTTATGAAGGCTCTCTATGTATTAATACATTTTTTCTCCTGTCAAATAATAGAACTTTCTTTACATTCTGTCAAAGCACTGCAGTAACTGCTCAGTCTTAGCTGTGTGAAGTGCATAACAAAAAATGGTGCAGAGCTGTCAGATAACCTCATTACTGTGCACTCTTCTATGACCAAAGTACCCCTAAGTATCACACACATATATATATATATATACACACACATGCACACACATGCACTCATACAAACACACACACACACACACACACACACACACATATATATATACATACACACACATACAAACACACACGTACATATGTACGTACATACATACATACATACATACATACATAGCATATTCACACACACACACACACCCACACACACACACACCCATGCTGCCACAGAGAGAGAGAGAGAGAGAGAGAGAGAGAGAGAGAGGCCTAAGTCTATATATAATGGTAGTTAATTACTGACCAAAGTACCCCTAAGTATTACACACGCACAAACATGCATACACTCACACACACACACACACACACACACACACACACACACACACACACACACACACACACACACACACACAC
>JAOUQZ010043671.1:0-12678 GCA_028564935.1 Neosilurus hyrtlii | reverse complement strand
TGTTTATTGAAATTGCTGTTAATGTTAATTAAAATAAAACCTACCCCGAAAATAAGCCCTATGGTGTTTTTTGAACCCGAAAAAAAAAAATAAGACAGTGTCTTATTATCGGGGAAACACGGTATGTTAACAGCAGTGAAGTGGAGACGGGCAGTGAGTGTACTGTTAACTAAATATTCTTTTATGGCAGTTTTATGGATATGACATTATCTAGTAGAAATACAAGAAGATTATAGCACATACCAACACGTCAGTAGAGCCACGGGGTGATGTCCGGGTTGCGGTACAGCTGTTCGTTAATAAATAATTTATCCACCACGATGACATCGCGAGCGCCCTCGGCGATGGACTTCCTCCTGATGGGAAACAGGATCTCTCTTGGATATTGGTCATTTACTCCAAAGTTCGTCCCCTTCAGTTTGCAGCCCTGGTTCCTTCTGTTTGAAGCTGATGAACTTGGCTACAATCGGTCTTGGTCTGCCGGCTCCAGGTTTCCTCCCGCCCAGATAATGGACTCTGTGAAAGGAGATGTTTTTCACCATTTCCTCCGGGAGCTTCAGGTGAGTTTGAATGAAAGTTTTCACCGTGGACTTGGGGTCCTCCTTCATCTGGTCTGGAATCCCTAATTGATCACCGTTTCCTTTATTTTCTTGTTTTCTTCCGAGAGTTGGGTCATCCCCTTGGTGAGGGATTTTACAGACTCTCTGAGGCCGGCGTTTTCCTCAGCCATAGTTTTCACCTGCTTTTGGCTGAACTCCAGTGATTCCCATAATCCCTGGAACTATGTGGAGAATTTTCACCAGACTCAAATGCGCATCCAAACCACTGAGTTTCTTATTTATAGAAAGAGTTTTTTTCCCGGTGGTGAAAGAGCTCCAGGTGAATCGTCATTTCTCTGCCTCTTGGCCTTAGATGAGGTGGATGGGGTTGATGTCTGGCTGGTTTCCCCATGACGATTCTGTCATAACACCGATCTATAAAATCTGTCAGGCTGCCCGAATCCTCCCCACTGTGTTCCAGAGTGGACCTTAATAGACCTAAATACACTATTTTCCTAGCTTCAATAATATTTTGATTAGATTGGCAAAAGAAATGCCTTTAAATCAAAAAATAAATGTTTGACCGTGCCTGATTTGAATCTGCTGTCTCATCTGAACCGGAACTACGTCACCTCAGACTATCTCTTAACAGTCCTTGTAGTTACAGGCTTCCTCTTCACAACAGGCATGAAGGCGGAGGAACAGTAGGCATCCTTAGTATTTGCATACAGCAGGTCTAAGTTAATATGATTCATAGGCCCCTCAGCTGCACTGCAGGAATTATGACATAAAACTAAGACATCAGAATTTCACTCAGCTCTGTCACATCCATAAGGTTGAATAAAAAATATCCCAGTTTCTCATCAGAATATTTTTTGAAAACCTAAATGTAGCATGTTTTTGTTTTTTAAGTTGACACATGAGGTGACTGTCGAGGCCCAAAAGTCCCTAGATGAGCAGTGTTTTACATGGACCTGTACATTTAACAGTTCTTAAACTCATTCGTGTTCTATGTCGTTTTTACCTTTTCTGAGGTTTTGAGGTTTTTTGACTGCACTAGTAATTTATTTATTTATTTATTTTTTGCCCAGACCTCCATTGTGGTTGAGTGAGGGTAGGGGGCATTCTCTCCTTCTGTCCCTATCACAGCTTTGGTCAAGAAGCTACCATGGGTGTGGATCAATTTATACCACTTTTTAAACTGCACCCCTTGTTATTATGGCAGGCATCCACAGAAGACTGTTGAGGATTGCCCACCATTGGCTTCAGCAAGGAACTCCCAGGCCAGACTACAGGGGAGGCAAGCGTTTAAATGAAGAAAGAGTGCAGAAGAAACAGCAGAGCTGGGACCACATCACTTTAATTTTCTGCAGAGCTAGCCACTATGCCCAGCATGGAGCTCCTGGGAGGAGGTACCTCCCCAGTGATTTAGGCATTTCAAAGATGCATAAACTCTTTAATAAACAGAAGCATGCCTAGGTCTGCTTTTGTTGTACTACAGTGTCTTCTGTTATGACTTTAACTAGGGGTTTTCATAGCCCTTTCAAGGATGTTTGTGCAAGGTGCATCAAGTTCCATATGAAGATGAAGGGTCCTGACTTTTCTTATAAGGAAAAGCAGTGGGAATCCACTATTGTACCTCTTGCATCGACGTTGCAGGAGACGGTTTTATGAAATGAAGTGGTGGACTCCATTACTGTATGCTTTGATATGGTGGAGAATCTTGTCTTACCCATTCCTTTGGGCAGGCCTATTACTCCAGGCAACTTTATCTCTATATTTTTGGTGTCGTCCTCCACTGCGGCAGAAACCAGAACCAGCCAAAGGATGACACTGATTTGTGTGTATGGCATGAGGATCAAAACATGAAAGACTCAGATATTATCTTGTATGCACCGTCGACTTATTTCAACTCTGTTGTTCAAACCATGCTGGATTACTGATAACTTCTTTATTCAGTGACTCATGCTATGGTCAGAATAAGAACATTTACAACCTGTCTATGCTATTTGCCATAAGAAAGCAGCAGCCACAGATGGACATTGAATATTATTTTCCTGTAAGAGACTACAGCTTCTTGCCAGCTGACAAAATGTTTGGGCTTATTCACCAGGAAATCTTTCATGACATCATCCTATTGCCAGAGCAGTACACAATCCTGAGGAACCATGGCTGCATCCATGTCTATGGGAAAGATTGGCAAGCCAAGAACTTTTAAATGAGAGATTAAGAAATTTGTCAAACAAAAAAGATCATTGTCATTGAGTGAGGCACTTGTCATTGGTGTCATTGGTGACCAGCTGGGGGCCTGTCCTCAGTATACTGAAGTGTTCTACACCCATTGCTTACTCAAGAAAAAAAACAACTGGACTGCATTCAATGAGCATTCTGAAAAAAGAATGGTCTTGTGATCCAAGAAGTGGGTGAAGTTTGTCAAGTGCAAGACTTTCCCTCATGAAATCTTGGCGACTGCAGCTGCCAGTGATGTCCAGGGGATGACCGTCACCTATTGTGAAATTTTGAAATGTGTGAGAGGAATTCATTAACTCCCACAATCATCCTTTTAACTTTATCCAGTTTTGAATATTTCAGACTTATTTGTCTTATCCAGTCATTTCACTAGTCTGGATGGATTTTAGCAGTCGCTGATTCATTTCTAGAGTCTAGCCTTTTTTTTAACTGCTATTGAAATGAAATGGTTAATTTTGGACACAGGTCTATTTTGGAGAAGGTCAATATTTTAGATACCTTCTAGCTTTTATGATTTATTAAATATAGCCACTACCGGTAGTTTTAGATGGATTGTGGCACTGGCAGTCTGGCACTGGTAGATGGATTGTGGCACTGGCAGTCACCAATTCAGGGATAGAGACTTCTATTCCACTGACAGTTCAGAAAGCAAGATTAGAGTTAATGCTGGACCGATATTACGTGAATAATTTAGATTTTATATTGTTCTCAGGGAGAGTCGTTTGGCTTTGTGTGTTATTTCTGCTGTGGTAACAAAAGTCATGGACAGGGGTGGGGGAGGGGGTAGGTGCCAAACAAGCCATTTTATTTAGTCTTCTCAGGTGTAAGAAAGATTGTGTTTTGTTAATCATGCAAACATTCAGTCATCCTTTATCAAAATTGGCGTCTGATGAAATGCATGGGGTGGGACAAGCAGAGGTTGGCGTGGGAGGTCTGGGGGGCAGGCAACGTTCAGCCCTTTTAGAAATTTAAAAACTTGTCTTCTGGGGGTCAGGAATCAATGCAGAATGAATAACAATGTCATATATCTTTGCAAAATCAAAGTTATTTTAAACAGATTACATTGATTTTATTTACCCTATCCTCTGCTGTGGATATGTCTTGTTTTGCACCGAAAATGGTTAATATCGTGTGTGTGTGCTTATTGGAGCAATGCATCGTTTATTCTTAAAGCTTTGTCTGTCTTACAGCAGCTGGCCATCCCCAGAACTGGAGCCCAGCCAGATCCGCCTTATCGTCTACCAAGACTGTGAGAGACGAGGCCGAAATATCCTCTTTGACTCTGACGCTAAGAAAAGAGGCATAGATGAACCGTCAGTAATGGTGAGCACATAAGTTTGCCTGCTTGGTTTTAGCACTAGACAGATTTCCAGAGAAAAATAAGCAAAAGCCTAAGCTTTACCTTCACCTCATACAGCAGAATTTAGCATTTACAAGCATTACCTGTTGAAGGTGACTTGCATGTATACACACAAGTAATTTACTTATTATGCACTATACTTTCCAAAAAAACAATCATTTTGCCCTTGCTTTCTGGAATGGGTTGCACTGTAAACTTTAAGTGTAAAGGTTTTAGATGAAATGCACTGGTCTTGATCTACTATAAAGGGCACTGCACTAAACAACCTGTCTGCATTTTATACTGGGGAGTGTCAGAAATCTGCACCACTAAGACACTCTAGCTGCATTCACTTGACTCACTATGGCAGAGTATCTTGGATCTTCTGTGTGAGAGTGAAAGGAGCATGGGTTAGGCAGTTTACAGTATGGCAAGTAAGCAGTTAATGAATTGTGGAAGTTGTGATTGTAAATCACATGTTCAGCTGCTTGTATGTAAGGCTGGCCGATAGAGCCTAAAAATAAAATGGCCAAATTTTTTCAGCCTGCACCTGATTTTCAATCGATTTTATTTATTTATTTTTTAATAGCAAGGGCATTTTAAAAAAATATATATATTTTAACAATCTCAATACAGAAAAGAACAGTAAACACATTTTATAATTTGTTTAGAACTGGATCCGTAAAAAATATTTTTAATGGGTTATTTTTTAATTTAAAAGGCATGTCCTGCACAAGAAAAAAAATTGCAAAATTTACTATGTTAAAATTAACTGAATACATGTAGTTCTGACCATAAATACTGATTGAAACTCTTTGAAGTGCGAGATATAATTTTTTTTCCCCTCCGAATAAGTAAATCTGAACAGTACAAATCTAAGGGATACCAGCTTACTGACTTGAATTTCGTTGTGTCATTTTGACTCGAACGTCATTTTCAGAAAGTTCGGATCACAAAAGGAGAGTATTCAAAACTGAGTGAACAGGAAAGAGCAAGAAGTGAACACAACAAGGAATGACAAAAAAAGTAGTATTTATAAAACAGATCATTAGCAGACGTGGTATGCACTACGGAAGAGAGAAATCTTCAACTGCATTCAGATTCAGTCGGATTTTTGCTTGACTGGAAAGTACATTTTCAACATTTAGCAGACAGTCTTATCCAGAGTGACTTACAGAAGTGCCTTATTTATTGATTTATTTTTAATACTGTATTAAGAGTCCACAGAATAATTAAAATAAAAATATATTTTTTTAATAAAATGTGTAAATATTTCGTGGAAATATGACCAATTAATAAATATCTCAAATTCTAAATATTTCGCCACCAGTGTTCCAACCTAGTTTTGATAAGTTCCCACTTCAGCGTGTGACGTAAAGAGGGGAACGCACTCAGCCTTGACATTCATTAGCAGGTTACTATTTCCTGTGCAAAATATATTTCAGTATATGCATTCTCAAGACCTTAAATTTATTAATATCTCATGTCCTGGTTCAGTGATCCTGCCTTGAAGTGTATAGTGACAGCTTGCGACAAACCATCACAGGATGCCGTTAGTTTATTCAGTTTTCTGTCCTTACCCAGATGAAAAAGAAACACATGAATGGATTAGGAAGTTAAACGAACTCAAGCAGACTGTAAAGCACCCAACATTCATTCCGTTATTTGTAGAGACCATTTTACTGTCTCTCTGTGACATGGCTGCATGTTTGACAGCTGTCATTCACCCAGCACTGCTACAGGTGTCAACGGTAACACCACCACGTTCAAAAGCTGTCAACAAACTTGAAAGCAAAAAGGTAAGTAATCACATCTGTTTAATTTAAATTAAAAAGTCTTACAGACATTACTCCACTCTACACTGGAGCTCTGGAAATAAAGCGCGCTGCTTAAAATGTGTAATGTTCAGTTCAGTTTGGTTTTATGTGTATATTTCTAATGTGCACTCTTATAGTCCTAAATCTTAATCAGTGATCTACAGATTTCTTAACTTTGCAATTGGTGCAAGAGCTCTTGGAAGCAAGCCAGAACACAAACACAGACACACACACACACACACACACACACACACACACACCGCGCACTGATTTTTTTTTCCTGAGTGTGCACACGTGCATCAGTGCGCACTCAGTCTAAGTTATTCGCTTTAGCAAGCCTCTGATTAGCTAAATGTATATGCACTGATTAGCTGTATGTTTAGATAATTAGAAGTTCAGCCTCGTCTTCAATTTAGACAGAGCATGCATGGGTACAGATATTTATCTAGAGAAAAGAAAGAAAGAGAATATAAGGCAGGATCTCCTGCATCTTATGATAAGAGGAGTCTGAAACAGATGTCTCACAGATATGTTTGGCAGCTAAAGGAAAAAGTAGAGATTCTCAGTCTAAGGAGGAAAGGAAAGAGAAGTGCATGCGATGATTTATATATGATATATATGATATATACCAGTTGGTGCCACGTGAACCATTGTCAAGTACCACACCTGCTGTTACGCTCCATTACATCTCTGTATCACCGGAGCCGGTGTTTGATCCACATTGGTAACAACAGGTCGAATTCGCTGTTGGTGTGGGTTTGAATTCTGACAAGGTTGTCCTTTGGCACTGGTTCTGTTCAGAATTCTTATGACCAGAATTTCTAGGTGCAGCCAAGGCATTGTGGAGTTCTGGTTTGGTGGCCGTGAGATCTTGTCTCTGTTTTTTGCAGCTGTCCTTTTTGCTTCATCAAGCCGGGACCTCAAGGTCTCCTTGGAGCGATTTGTAGTTGAGTGCTAAGCGGCCCGGGTGAGAATCAGCACTTCTAAGTCCAAGGACATAGTTCTCAGCTGGAAAAAGGGTGGAATGCACTCGCTGGGTCTGGAATGAGGTCCTGCCCCAAGTGGAAGAGTTCAAGTTCATATTGCTTTCAGGTTTTTAACCTCCTCTAGGTAGGCCGTCTCGTCGTAGTTTGAGATCAGGCCCACCACCACAATGTCGTCCGCAAACTTGATGATGTTGGTGGAGCTGGAAGTGGCCACACAGTCGTGGGTGTATAATGAATACAGCACGGGGCTCAACACAGCCCCGGGGGGCTCCAGTGCTGATGGTGGTGAGGTTGAGACATGGTCTGTCTGTCAGGAACAGAGACAGGGATGGGAAGAGGCCCAGGATCTCCATCTTAGTGGTGAGTATGGAGGAGATTATGGTGTTAAACGCTTGACTATAGTCAACAAACATTTTCGCATAATTCCATTTTCCGCTGTCCAGATGATTCATGTCTGTGTGATGGAGGTGTGCGATGGCGTCCTCGGTAGGTCGGTTGGGACGGTACGCAAACTGTAGTGTGTCCAGGGTGTTTGGTAGGGAAGAAGTGATGAAGTTTGACGAGCCTTTCGAAGCACTTCATCACTACCGAGGTGAGGGCCACTAGGCGGTAGTTGTTCAGGCAGGTGGGCTGAGGTTTCTTCGGGACCGGAACAATGATGGACTGTTTAAAGCACTTCGGGATAATAGACTGATCCAGGGGGACGTTGAAGATCTTTGTGAACACTGGAGCAAGCTGGTCGGCGCAGGTCTTCAGGACTCAACCCGTGATGCCATCTGGTCATGCTGCTATCCTCGTGTTCACTCTCCTGAATGCCTTTTTCACGTCGTGCTTTGAGATGATCTCCGGTGTGCTCCAGAAGTGTGCTGCCCATAGCAGTGTTAGCGCTGCGAGCTGCAGCCTGGAAGCAAGCATAAAAGGTGTTCAGCTATTCTGCCAGAGAAGCATCTCCATTCACTGATCTGGAAGTTGGTGCTTTGTAGTACATCATAGTTCTTAGTCCCTGCCACAGACTCCTAGAGCCACTCTGTTGGAAATTGCGTCCCGGTGTTGAGTCTGGTGCTGTGTGAGAGCTTCATGCAGCTCACATAAAGCAGTGTCTGTGTCCGCCAGAGGTGGAATATAAACGGCGCTGATTATGACCAAAGTAAACTCCCGAGGTAGATAAAAAGGATGACATTTGATGGTCAGTTTCTATCTCCAGTAAAAAGTCGCAGTGACAGGAAACAATTAAGAAAATAACCCACTGTACACTTGTTTTTTTGTTTTTTGTTTTTTATCCTGTACCCTTCCCTTATGAACACACAATACTGGTTTGCACTCAGTGTTGGTGATAAATTTTGCACTGTATTATTCTGCACTGTTCGTCAATTTTTTTATACTATATTTTTACTTTGCACTTGCCCTTTTGCACATATTTCCTCACTTATATTTATTGTTTTTTGCTCGAATTTTTGTAAAAACCTACATTAAGCTTCTCTGTACAGTGAGTGGTTTAAGCTGAAGTCAAAATTCCTTGTTTGGAGTCACAAACTTGGCAAATAAAGCTGATCTAACCCATGGGTAAATAAAATGTCAAACTAATGATTGAGATGGCAAAGATTTACATGAATAATAAAGTTCAATTCACTGAAAACACTTTAAAATTACACATGATAAATGACAACAAAATACAGTGAATATATTTCCAAAAATAACGTTTATTCAGAAGAGGGATAAATAAAGAAAGTTATGCTTTTAAACAGTGTCAAATAAATATGACCATTTTCTATATAATAATAATAATAATAATAATAATAATAATAATAATAATAATAATAATTATTATTATTATTAATAGTAATAATAATAATTATTAATAGTAATAATAATTAATAATAACAATTATCATAATTGTATGTTTAATAATTACAATAATTATAATAAGTAATCTAATAAATGAGTTTTAATAATGATACTAATATATAGAGGGCTTTCAAATTGTTTTCCTCTGCTATGCATTCATTCCATGTCAGATCATAACATAATTACCTGGAAGAGGGTTTTAATAATTAAACCTGGGGATTTATCCATTTTAAACCCATGTAATAGACTAGATCAGCTTTCGAACTCGCATTAATAAGTTGAATTAGTGTCTTCAGGAAAAGTAAATAAAGAATATGCGTTTTACAGAACATCGTAACCCCTCAGCCTGGACGCCTCAAGTACATGAAGGACAAAAGCCAGCTGCTATATGAAGAGGTTTGGACATTCAACATGTTATTAGCCATTCTTTGCACAGGCTCAGGTCATAGGGTGTGCCTATGCAAAAGTTCAGGAAGCTATCATGCATATGAGCCGAGCAATGGCCCGGACAAACTTTATGCTCAAGGTCACTCTGCCAAGGTCAACGGTCCATATGCAAATTAGCTACCACTTGCATCGGTTTAGGTCATAGGGAGTGCCTATGCAAAATTTCAGAAAGCTATCATGCATGTGAGTTGAGCAGTGGGCTGGGACAAAGTAATTGTCACGCCAGCCGCCAAGCCAACGGCAATACCCCTCCAGCCATAATTGGTTGGGGGTAAAAACCAGCAGATCACTGAGTAAACTGAACAGATGCATAGCCTATATTCACCTTTTTTTTCTCCCCTCTAGTGCAGAATAAATCCAATAAACAGAAATGCATATTGCTATCTGTAAAGCAAGTGGAACGAATCTGAGATATGCATTTGCTCTGTCTGTTGTAAAAAGCAAGTAAGTACACTGGAATAATAAAGTGATCAAACATATGGCACAGGAAATCCCATTGACTGCCAGCTTAATTTGAAACCTCTGTGTATAATATGTATGTCAAATAACAAACTCAATAATTGGAATATAAAAAAGATTGAGGCTGCCGATCTAAAAAATAATAGATCTTAGTATGACAAACGGTGAAGGGAATGGGCAGGAAATTGGGAAACCCACTTCCTTATCCTTACACTAATATTAATACACCATAAAATATGCGGGATGGCAATCTTGATTTAATCTAGCCTTTAAATCTAGGTAACTTTTAGTAATTGTTGAGAGAAAACTGCTAAAAACCATAGTACACTATTCAGTTCAATTTTGTTTGTATAGTGCTTTTTTAAAGTAGAAATTGGTGCAAAGCAGCTTTACATAGTTAAAAAATTTTTTTTTTAACATTTCTTCAACCAACCCCCACATATCCCTTATGTGCAAGACGATGGTGACAGTGGCAAGGGAAAACTCCCTCAGAGGACATGAGGAAGCCCATCCTCATTTGGGTGAAACTAGAAACTTCACTACACTCCAACATGAAGTCCGGCTGGTTATATGAATTAGAAAATTTGAAAAAAAAATTGAAAAAATGTAGAATTTTTATCAGCAGCAGTGAAAGGTCATCTTTACATTTTCTGAGTACATCTTCAGCAGGTGCAAGGGGCTTCCAAGGTGAGAAATTCAAGCGGCAGCACACCAGGACCAAACATAGCACTCAAAGCAGCAGAAGGATTAGGATCACCAGCATCCCAGAAGCATCATGTAGAGGGAGAGAGAGGTATGCTCAAAACAGTGTAATGGTAAAAAAGAATTTATTAGTGCTAATGTGTACTATATTAGTATGAGTTTAAGCAGGGACTTTGGCATGAGTATCTGTGACAGCATGGCTAAAATGAGAGAACTAGAAGGCAGACCTGAGTGCACCCTGTTACATTAGGCAAACAGCTACTCCACTGTCAGCAGACCTGTGAGCATGTAGAGTAATTGAGTGACAGCATCCCAATATCACAGTTTACCAGCCTGAGAACCCCCATATCTGCTCCTTTACCGAATAAAAGGATATTAACAAAATGCTTGAGTAAACAAGTTTTCAGCCTAGTTTTAAAAACAGACACCGTCTCTGAGTCCCGAACATTAACTGACTGATCATAATTACCTGTAATTCTGGTGCATAATCAGACTGGTGCATAATTACCTGGCAGAGGTTTTTAATAATTCAACCTGGGTATTTATCATTACTTTTGGTTACACCAGCATAAGACTAGATCAGCTTTCCAACTCATGCTACTAATGCCAGATAAAAAATAAATTCCAGTTTCTCATCAGAACTTTTTGAAAACCTAAATGCCACACATGTAGTCAATCAATCAAATAGAGAAATGAGGTGACTGTCAAAGCCCAAAAGCCTTTTAAGCCAAATGTAGGTAAACTGACTGAAGCTATAGTACACCCTAGATGACCAGCCGTTTACATGTTCGTTTAAAATGTATTAAAACTCTGAGGCTCTGAGTGACTGGCTATAGTAACATACTACAATAACAGCAGCCTTGCAATTCCAAAAATCTTTAGTAAATATTACAGATATCACAAAAAAAAAAAAAATGGTTCGGTAACAATTTCCATTTGCGTACTCTATAAATAAAGTTTCTGATTATGTAGTAAGTTTGGATGGTGTTTCAGTTCATCGTGTGTAGCAGACCTTGGAGTGATTATTGACCCTGGTCTTTTATTTGAAGCTCATGTAGATATTACTTGGGTGCAGCCTTCTTTCATCTCCGAAATATTGCTAAAATAAGAAATATGATGTCACTGCATGATGCAAAAAAACTGACAGTCTCTGTTTTTAAGCCTGGTCTGAAAACTTACTTGTTTATTCAAGCTTTTTGTTAAAAGCCTTTTATTAGGTAAACGAGTAGATCTTAGGGGTTCTCCGGCATAGAGAGTTCTAGTAAACTGTGATGTTGGGATGCTGTCACTCCCTCACTCTATATGCTCACCCAGTTCCACTGACAGTGGTGTAGCTGATTGCCCAATGTTACAGGGTGCCCTCATGTCTGCCTTCCTTCTGGTTTCCCTCTTTTTAGTTATTCTGCCATAGTTAGTCATGCTGGAGTCTCTGCTAGTACTAAGCACTAATAAACTCTTCTTTAACCATTACACTGGTATGAGCATACCTAACAACCTGTCTCTCTCTGCTTTTGCTGACATATACATGCTTTTTCTGGGATGCTGGTGATCTTGATCCTTCTGCTTTCTGAGTCCTGTGGTCTGTCCTGTTGCGCTGGTGCTGCCTAGAGTTCTCATCTTGGAAGCCCCTCGCTCCTGCTGATGAAGATCCATATGGGCTTAGATGTGCACTCAGAGACTGTGAAGATGACTTTTCACTGCTGGTGAGAACTCTTTTCCTACAATTATTTAGGATTAACAGTTGTGGTATATCCAACTGGAATACATGTTGGACTGAAATTAAGTTTCTCTTATGTGGTTTGTATTTTTTTAATGGTGTCACCCAAATGAGGATGGGTTTCACTTTTGAGCCTGGTTCCTCACAAGGTTTCTTCCTCATGTGAACTAAGGGAGTTTTTCCTTGCCTTTTTTCTTGCCACTGTCACCACAAGCTTGCTTATTAGAGATGTGTAGGGGTTGTAGAAAACATTAAAATTTTTTACTTTTTTTTTTTTTGTAAAGCTGCTTTGAATTCATGTATTAAATTAGTGACTCAGGGAAAAGTAAATAACTTAAAAAGCAGTTCACTGTGTAAACTGGATAGATTACTGCATAGCCTATATATCTGTCCCGGCCACATTAGCCTTTTTTCTGTCCTCTAGAGTAGAGACATCCAAAATGCTTGTTGTTCTCTCTGCACACCCATATAAGAGAAACTTTTATTACAGTCCAACAAATTCAAATTTCAAATTCAAATTTTAAATTTATTTATCACATACAAAATCATACTCAGTATAATATGTGCTGAAATGCTT
>JAOUQZ010043669.1:0-29894 GCA_028564935.1 Neosilurus hyrtlii | reverse complement strand
ACACACACACACACACACACACACACACACACACACACACACACACACACACACACACACACACACATATACTCACACGGTTGCAAATAAAATTAGGATTTACAAGTGCAGACCACAGATTCATCAGGATGCAGGGATGGACCAACAGAGTTCATGTCTGTATTCTAGAGTTATATTTATACTTTCCTGGCAGTCAAGATATTTCAACAGGCAATATCCAAGAACATTTTTTTATTGACTTTTGCAAACCAAAAGTTTTTCTTTAGTAAGTTTAAACTTAATGAACTTCACAGTGGTGTGATGCACCTTGGTGCTCCAGCTACTGCACACGCCTCGGAATTCCACCACCTACTACACTAAATCTGACTGATGACTTTTGAATGAGATTAACATTTACTCAGTAGATTAACTAGCACATCACATTTCATTAGTGAAGCCTTGTCCACTTCGTATGGAAACTTGAGACAGGAATTTTTGTAAAAAGCCAGAATACAGGTCAGATGTTTAAAATGAATGAAATTGCACTTCTTTTATTTACTATTTGAATTTAAAAACCAAGGTCAACAAAGGTCAACAAAAAGCAGAAAGCTTTTCGCTCTGTCTTACCTTTGGACCAAATATTCCCAGTATTCCGGGAAATCCAGGCTCTCCAACATCCCCCTAATAAATAAATGTAAAAAAGCATGACGTTACACTGTAAGAAATGTTTTTAAGAATACAAACTTAATAGTTACAAACTTAATAGTTACAAACTTAATAGTTACAAATGCACTTTCATAAATGAAAGAGACACAAATATTTTTGAAAAGTTTATTATAATTAACATTTTATTTGTTTGTTGGTTGAAAAAAGAAAATTGTTCAATGAAAATTATTCATTTATTCATTTACACCCTAAACAGCTCCCCGGTTAACCCCACAGAATGTGTTTGGGATGAACTAGAATACCAACTTCCCTCGGTGTCCCCACTACATCAGTGCCTGACCTTACTAATGCTCTTGTGGTATATTGAGACAGTGTAAAAGATTTGTGCTGATACTTAATTTATATTTTCAGTTATCCTGCTGAAACCTCAAGACTGGATGTGGACAGAGAACTTCAGAAAAAACAAAAAGCCCCCCCCCCCCCCCCCACACACACACACAGGTTTTTTGTGATTGTTACAGTCTTTAACAGTCACATTTAGTGGCATATATTTTTTTAAAAATGTAATGCATTTAAAAAAAATGTTTTTAGATATTTTTATAATTAAATGGTAAAATTACCGTGACATACAACATGATCCACTCCTGCATGGGGGACTCCTATGATTGGTGAAGCTCACACTGTTATAATTGGTCAAATTAGCATAAAACTTGCAGTGATTAATTAAAATTGCAGAATGCACAAGGATCGATTGAATTTGTGTGAATTAATGTAATCACAACATTATAAATTCCTCAGGGACTAAATAGTATATAAATAGTGACATTTGGAAAACTAACTCCAACTCCACCATCTCAATCTTCTTCTTCACGTACATGCCTTGGGCGACATGACTTTGGTTTCAAGCTGCATCCCATGTTGTTCTTGGGTCTGTGGGCAGTCGAAAGATTTTCCGCTACCCTCCTCGGGTTTTCTTCCCTAGATGTTTTATTGTGAGACAAAGATCTATCTCACCCTTGTGGATGATGTGACCGAGGAACTTCCATTGTTTCTCATGGATCATATCAATGATTTTTCGTTTGGTGTTAGCGTGCTTTTGGGCAGACTCCTTAGTCTCATGATCAAACAAAATATTTTAATTCCCAAGGGAATTGACCTTTAAATTGAAATGATCATAAAGCTATGTAAAAAAAAATACAGTAATTTCATTAGCTGCGGCCTCAATGCAGTGTCTGTGGTACTCACTGGCTGTCCTTTAGACCCTGGATCTCCCTGAGCTCCTTGCAGTCCCATTCCTCCTTTAAATCCTCTTTTTCCTGAAGGACCAGGATAACCTGGGAGACCTCGTTCCCCCTGAAATTTTTTAATAGATTTTTGACATTGATTGTCACTGAATAATACACTCCAAATAAAATAGAATAAAATGTGGTAACATTTCCCTTTAAATCAATATGGATCAAGACACAACCCATACTGTACTGATGTGATCAGCACCGCGCATACCTGTGCTAGCATAAGCTGCTTTCACAGACATGCAAAGTTGGGATGCTATATAAAATGTATATGAAAACAAAATGCAATTATTTGCACATCACATACACCAAAAAAAATCCCTAAATGTACAAAATTTGACATTTTATGTAAAATACTGGTTTATTTTGAATTTGATGTCAGCAACACATCTCAAAAAAGTTGGAATGGGGCAACAATTAATCAGTTTTTTTCACAGAAAAATTATGAATATGTCATTCTGGATAAGGGTGTCTGCCAAATGTATGGTGCTAAAAAGTAATAGCTGAAAGAGCATTTGCAACTAATTTGGTTTATAGAAAACATGAAGTCAACATTTTGGCAGAGGTTCACCAGAGGGGGAATCTGCAAATTGTGGAACAATTAAAAACTTGTGAAGACTTTAAATATTTCATAATCTACAGTACATAATATTAGAATACCAGACAAGAGACACGGTCAAAAACCAACATTGCATGCCCAGGACCTTGAGACCCACTGGTGGCACTGCATTATAAACAGACATGATGATGTCATGGAAATCAGTGAATGGGCTCAGGAACACTTCCAGAAATCAGACCCTTTAAATAAATTAGTTTTCATATTTTTGTGGAGTTATCAGGGCTTTGGTGTTTTGGCTCCCACTGTATTTTAAAATTGAGATTCTCCTCACCTTTGGGCCAAATGAACCCTGATCCCCTGGTAAACCTTGAACACCATTTTTCCCCCTTGCTCCAGATTTTCCTGGAGGACCAATCTCTCCATCATCTCCTTGATCACCCTGGAAAAAGAGAGATAAAGGAAAGAGAAAAAGAATGAATATGATTTAAATTTATATCATATGCCCTACCAGTCAGAAGTTTTAGAACACTCCCTTTTTTCTCAATTTTTATGCAGTTTAATGTCTCAAGGTACTCCAAAATAAAAGCATAGATTAAAAAAAAAAAGGGTGGAGGTAAAAAAGAAGTCATGGAATTGATCTATTTAACACAATTTAATTAAAATTTTTCATAGCACCTTTTGCAGATATTACAACTGAACACACTCATGCCATTCTTTTGACTTGGAAATCATACACTGTTCTTGAAATTTGAAGTCCCAACACTGTTGCAGACGTTTCCGCAAATGTATTGCACTTTTTGGGCGCTATGCCTTCACCCTGGTATCCAATTCATCCCAAGCCAGCCCAGTGACTGTTAAGTCTATAGACTGTAATGAGGCCATTTCTTCATTTAAAGCTGACCATCTTGTTCTTTTTCTAAAGTAGTTCTGAAATTCCTCTTACTTTTTTATCCCTTTTCGGTCCTTCACTGGAAGTTCCTGAACTGGATCTGCTTAAATTTCAATAAAAGTGAAAACAAGGGGGTGTTCTAAATCTTTTGACTGGTAGTGCATATATAATAAATTCTAAATGTTTTCAATAAAGTGTGAGAAAGTCTACAGTATGCAAGCATATAATACATTTTATTTAAAAGACAACAGAAAACAAAAATTGTGCCCACTGATATTCCTTTATGTCCGTCCTTCCCTGGAATTCCATCTATTCCAGGAATGCCCTCCCGGCCCCCTCGACCAATCACACCCCTTGGGCCAGGTAACCCAACCACACCCTTTGAAAAAAGGAAAGGATTTTTTTTACTATATATAAAACAATGTTTTTTTGAATACATGTTTTTTTTTTATAATAATAAAATCTTTTCAGACTCACAGTAAACGCATAATTTTCCAAATAAAATCCATAAATATTAATGACATTTGAGTTAACATAATTAAAAGTCACTTCAGTTTTCATGCAATTGTACAGTTTTTGTGTGTTACAAAAACATTAATTAATAAGAGGAAGAAAAGGGTTGTTCTTGTCTAATGTTATTCTTACCGGTGGCCCTTTACTTCCACGCTCTCCTTGCTGACCCTGTTTGCCATTTTGTCCCTTTTTGAAATAAAAACAAAAAGAGATAATAAAAAAACTGCTATTGCCACACCCCTCACACATTGTGATTGAGTGAGGCATATTATTTCCCCACATTGTGATTTAAAATACACAAAAAACACACTTGTACCTGCTCCCCTTTTGACCCTTTAGGGCCTTGTTGCCCACGAGGACCAGGATGACCCTAAAATAGATTTAAAAATGTCAACACACCTGAGACAGAGAGAGAGAGAGAGCGAGAGAGAGAGAGTGTGTGTGTATATTGTCAGTTGCTCACAGGTAATCCAGGAGCACCAGCTTTGCCTCGAAGTCCATCCACCCCTGGCTGACCCTGAGTATCAAAAGATCACCAGTGAACACATAAGAAAATATAGAAATGTGTACATTTTGGGGTATCTAACATGTAATTACATTGTAGAAACACAAAAGGATTTGCAGTTGATTTGAATCTGATTTCAAATGTGCAAGACATTTATGACATGCTTAAAAATTACACACAAGAAGACTAGGTTGAATTAAAAGCCTAAAAGGATCTTTTTTTAAGGATTTCTTGACAATGTTATTTTTTTGTATGACTATATGGTGTAGTGTCAGTGTCAGTGCCATGTAAATTCCCATAATGCACTGCATGCTTATATCGGTTTAACAACAAAATGTAGCTGCAGACAGTCACGGTTGTTTAAAATGTAATTATTAAAAAATAATATAAAATCCCGGTACCATCTATAAACATTTATCTAAGCAATTTGCAAATTTGGTTTTATTCCACATTGCTGTTGAATTCTTATATCTGAGTGGTTGGAATGCGCTGGTTAATTCTCTTTAACCAGAAAAATTATAAGTTGATTTATAAGAGCAGATGTTAAAGAGTAGTTCAGGTTCAGGATTTGTAATATTGCATATATATGCATATAAAACATATTATATATACATTGCTTGATAAATTTACTAGACCACTTATGATAAATGAAAGCAATACATTCATTCAATTGCCAAGCCACTTAAAGTATACCGGTATTGGTCTGCCTTATACCATAATTCGTGCGTATGAAATATATTTAGGCAAAACAGGTGCTTATTTTAACATAAATGACCATAAAAAGCACAAAACTGGGTGATTTTATCTGGCGGATTATTAGCAGAGTCCGAACCTATGATTAGCGGCATTTTTCCCCAGAACTGACATTAACACACTGCGACTGTAGATCATTGATTTTACACGTGATCGTTTTAAATATCTAGTAATACAAATTCACCAACAGGTAGCCTTTAATTCTATTAGTGTCATAAGAAAGCTTATACCCTGAACAGCTTGCCAGTCCATCGCAGGTACAACACACAAACAAAACCATTCACACTCACACCTTGGGGCAATTTGGAATGGCCAATTAGCCTAATGTGCATGTAAAACCAGAATTCCCAGGGGAAACCCAAGCACAGGGAGAACGTGCAAACCCCACACAAAAATGCCCTGGCCAGTTTATCAATTCAATTCAATGAATGAAGGTATTGCTTTCATTCATATCAGGTGGTCTAATAAATTGAAATATCATTCAAAAGTTTAAGGTCAATCAGAAAATGTCACATTTTCCATGAAAACTCAAACTCATCAAATGAGTTTCATTAAAAAAATCTCCATTTATAGCTATTACTGCCTTGCAGACCTTTGGTATTCTAGCTGCCAATTTGTCAAGTTAAGATGAAGAAATTTCACCCCATGATTCCTGAAGCACCTCCCACAAGTTAGACTGGCTCGATGGGCACTTCTTATGTACCATACAGTCAGGCTACACCTAGAACAGCTCAATACAGTTGAGATCCAGTGACTGCACTGACCACTCCATTCTAAGAATAACTGGTCCACTAATCCACCACCAAGGCACCCCCAGACCATTACATTTCCCCCACCATGTTTGACAGATGGCGTCAAGCCCTCCTCCAGCATAATTTCATACGTTGTGTGCCATATAATCTTTTCCTTTTATTGACCATTATCAGATGTAACTTTTTCTTGGCAACTCTGTCCAGAGCCACCCAGGAGTTGAGGCTGGTGTTTTGCTGGTAGTATTTAATAAAGTTGTAAAATTAAGAGCCTGTTAGGTATCTGTTTTTTAAACTAAAGACTAATAGATTTGTCCTCATGCTCAGTCGTGCACCGGGGTCTCCCACTTCTCTTTCCATCCTGTTTAGAGCCAGTTTGCTTTGTTCTGTGATGGGAGCATTACACATTGTTGTATGAGATCTTTAGTTTCTTAGCAGTATCATTTTTCCGAACAAATAGAGCCTGATACAGTTATATAATTATATAGTATTTATAGTTCTTCGCCATTTTGAGTCTATAATTAAACCCAAAGATGCTGATTCTCCACATATTCAGCTAGTCAAAGAAGGCCAATTTTAATGCTTCTTTAATCAGCATTCGCACTTCAAGTAATGTTTATATACCATGTATACATGTGTATTATTTATGACAGTTTTGAAACAAAAAGCTAAAGGTCAAATACAACCCTGATATTAACTTACTGGGTATCCTGGATCTCCTGGCTCCCCTCGGTTGCCTTGGTCACCAATACGACCCTAGCAAATTCAAATACACACACACACACACACACACACACACACACACACACACACACACACACACAGTATACAGTTTAGTAATGTTTACTACTATAATGCAAGCATAATAAACAGAAGCAAATGAGTGTGTGACTGACAAACATATTAACTCACCCGAAGTCCAGGTGAACCAGGAGGACCTGTAATTTTCCCATCATCTCCCTGTTCACCCTAAACAACCACCACAAAAAAACACTTCCATTAGGTGAGATGAAAATGAAATACACAAAAAAGTGCCTCGTTGTCATGTGTGTGCATTTTTGTTGAACATTTATTATTGTAATGCTTTTATTGATTCAGCAATATAAATCCCTCATAGTTGAATATGCACATAAAAAACATATGTTACCCACTGGATGTGTGATTTTACCTTTACACCTTTTGGTCCTGGAGGCCCTATAGGACCCTGTGGCCCTTTGTGACCCTACAGAAAAAAAAACACAAAAAAAAAACAAAGACAGACAGAAAATATAGATTTATTTCTTTAGATAAAGACTTTTTCTTTGGAGGACTTCAAGGTGAGTTTTTCAAGATAGCACTGAAGATTTAAAACTCTCCTGGTCAATTTGTTAAAAAATGCTTAGACAACAACGGAAAACAAAAGTAAATAAGGAACGAAAAAGACAATAAAAAAAGGTCTGGTTGGGGGAGAAAGATTTTAGCACTGCTTAAACTATCCGAAACTTAGGCCAAGACATACAACGTCTCTGAAAGCAGAACTTGAGCAAGAATTCTTAGACTTTAAAAATGACTTTATAAATGATACCAAAACATGAATTTAACAGTTTTATGAACGAGATGAATCAAACTTTACAGAGTGTCATCGGAGATGCAGCTAACTGAAGCAGAGCAATGAGTGGAGGACACGGAGACAAGACTGAGTTAAGGGATGCTCTGCTCAAGTCTCTCAAACAACAGAAGCCAAAGTAATGGATTTGGCAGGAATATCATGCTATAGTTATATACGTATATATGGCATTAAGGAAGGCACAGAATGAAACTCAACACTAAGATTCATTGACAAGATTCTGAATAAAGGGTTGGGGCTTGATACAAACTATGACTTACAAATCCAGTGTGCTCACTGTTCACTTGGCCTTAAAGCTCAGGATGACATAGTTTCAAGATCTACTTTGGTTAACTGTCTGAGATATGACATTATGAGTTATGAGCTGTAGGGGCAAAGATCTTCACATGTGAAGGTGAAGTGGTGGCAGGCAACCTTGCACAAGACTTCCTGACTGAATTGAACAATGAACTTAGGGGGTACAAAGAGGCAAAGAATATCCAACAGTGGAGACAGATTCGTTTCCAGGTGAAGAGTTTGAGTTTAAAAACAGATAAGTGCCATTGTTTTAATTATGACAAAAACAACTTTTTCAGTAGCTTTATTTTAAAGTTACTTAAAATGAAAAAAAAAAGTTTTTGAAAGCTACTGGAAAAAGTAATTTTTTGTTTTGTTTTGTTTTTGTAAAGCTAATTAAAAATAGCTTTTCTTATAATTAAAACAAAGGCACTTATCTGTTTTTGAACTCATCTCTTCAGATGCTTTACCCTGTTAAGATAAGGATCTACTGGGAAAATGGTCCCCGATTTTACGATAATGCCACAGAAGTTCCCAAGGATATGAGAAGCAGAGGATACACCCTGGACCTGCCACAAACGATGCACACAGACTCATTCATAGCACACACTGGAACGGAAAGGACTGAGACCGCATCGGATAAGTGAGAGAGTGGCTTAGAGATTTCCAACGACAACAAACATGAACACTGTATTAACAGAAACCATACGGTAGTATTTGCCTCATTACACAAACAGTTCTCCGAAGTGTAAACAAAATATCGTTGACTGGAGGGAACTTGATGGAAGATGCCCTTAACCCTCAAGTGCTCAGCAGAATAACAATGTAAGTCCCCTTGGATAAGGGCATCTGCCAAATGCTGTAAATGTAAATGTAAGTGATATATCATTATGGAGTACAGCAAAGTAGTTTTATGGAATGTGAATGACTTAAATATGCTTGTTAAAAAGAGTAATGTCAAAGTAATGGCTCCCAAATGGCACATCAACAAGTTGCATGACTATCAACCTGAAGTGGTTGACTAGGTTGATGAGCAGCCATCCACGACCGGAAGTCCATGGAAGCTATGGCATATGCTCACCTCCCTGTCACTCACAGCAGTCACCAGCCAATCAAAGGCGTCTGTGAGCTCATTCATACAAAGGGCCGGATAGCACTTTCCCTTCGAGTGTGTTATGCCACCACTGAATGTGAATACACAGCATTCAATACGGGTGGCAGATGTGCCAGTTGCATGCTTACACCCATCCCTGGTTGGTGGTGGTTGTGTGTGAAAGGGAGGCATCACTTAGGATAGGAGAGAAATGGGGGAAAAATATTTAAAGAAAAAAAGACGAATGTATCAATTAAGAAGGGAGAATAACCAAACATATATTCCTTCCGAAAACACACTCATCCCAAGATGAACATGAAAAATAAAAAATTGGAAACCAGAGCATATTCTGTAGAAAACAGACCACAAAAGAGCAGTTGCAATATTACTGCACAATTCTGTTATTATTGAAATTTTTAGGAAGATCAGAGACAACGACAACAGATCAGCTTAATACAAGCTAAGACAGAAAATAAATTGAGTAGTGTTTTTTTTATATTTACTTCTCCCACAGGTTGACTAAAAAAGGCATTGAGCTGATCTCTACAGAATCACAGGGCATTTTAACACAGTGATAAATGGGATGCATCAAAAAGTAAGAGAAAAATGTGTCTCCTGACTGACGTACTAAAAAAGGTCTAGATTTCTGTATAGCTAGCTTAATGCTTAATGCGAATTGCTAACTGTCATAAAACAAGTATAAGAAGAGCTGGAAAGGGGCATGACACAGGGATGACACAGTAAGACTTTAAGAATTGATCCTTTCACTTAGTTCAGAAAGGAGCTGAAACCAAATATGCGCATGTTTGCAGTGATCACTTAATGAAAGATTTTTACTTTGGCTATTTCACTGTGATCTATTTTATTTGGCCAGGCCTATTACAGAACATGTGCTCATACAGTGAAACTAAGCTCAATAAAATAAAAAAGCAGCAAAAAAAAAAGAGATAAAACATAGAGTTCAAAGGGAGTGTGAATTCATGGGGAGTAAAACCAGTTTGCACTTCATTACCTTTCTGTATCCATCACAGCGGAATACGATTAGAACTCTCAGTGTAAACTTATCTGGGCAAAAATGTTCAGGGTTTGTTTTCCAGTTTCTCACTTACTGAATCATTTACCCAGCTACATCCAAAGAAGTTGTAGATAACAATACTCTTCAAAGCTTTCGTTTGTTTTGCCGTGCAGAAGAGCTCTGGACCACCAGTTAGTTTGAGATAATCAGGTACACATCTCAGCCGACTCTGGGCGAGGGCAGGGTACACTCTGGACAGCTCGCCAGGCCATCACAGGGCAGAAACATACACAACCATTCATACACACCTAGGAACAGCCAATCAGCATATTGTGCATGTTTTTGGACTACAGGATGAACCCGGAGTACACGGAGGAAACTCATGCAAGCACGGGAGAGAACATACAAACTCCACACAGAAATTCCCGAGCCCAGGAATCAACCACGGGCCTTCTTGCTGTGGGGCGAACGTGCTAACCACTGTGCCACCATGCCGGCAACAAAATGGATAAAGTACTTGTTGGAATGCGGTTAGTGGTTCTCACCCTCACCATTTTACAAAAGCTTTAGAATGCTGTTTAAAAAAAAAAAAATCCCAGTTTTTGTACATTCTGTCATTTATACTTAATTACAAATTATACTGTGCAGCATTGAGACGCCTCTGTCCAGTTTCCTGTACATTATATTCTGTTTAATAGATAGAAGATGGATGGCTAGTGCCTGGCAATGTTGTTCTGTTTTGTAATTTTATAATAATAATTATCATCATCATCATCATCATCATCATCATCACTTTTTTCTTGTTTTAAAGGCAAGAGTAATGTTCCTTTACTCTCCAGTGTGAAAGAGTAAGTAAGTCAATATAAGGAAGGTGGGTGTAAATATATGAATGAATCTTTCATCATCTCACCTCATACCCTGCTAGACCTGGATCCCCCTGTTGTCCCATCCGGCCTGGAGCACCCTGAAAAAACAGAATTGAATACTATTTCTTAAATATTTCGGAAATATTCTAATTTTTGACCCTATATGCATTGGTTCTTGAACAAGCTTGCCGCTTATCCCAAATAGTACCAGACCACTTTGTATTTGGAAATAAATTGCTGCGTTCCATATCGAATCAATCATGGGACTTTTCTAGGTTAATAAGCAAGTTTTCTATTATTAAACCTATAAAGTTGTTCTTGATATAATTTCTATACGATTTATATTAGTATTGAATTAGTACGTTGATAATTTTGCTCACATTCTCTCTTTTATGGTGGAACATAGCAGTAACGTCCTCTTTCCTTGTTTTTAAAGATGTATTCAAGTCTGGCCATGAAATGTTAGAGTCTGTTGAGATATAAGACTGAACGGGAGACTGAATATGACTGGGTCAGCACTGACCCTTATTTCTTCACATAAATGGTGCCAAATCTATCCCTGAATGATTTTTAAGGCTGGTGTTTTAATTTCAGTCTACAAAAATAAGTAAATGGAAATCTCCCTACACACCGCAGATCAAAAAAGCTAATATCCATTTCATTATACATTCACCTTTTCTCAAGCCTGAGGTTCTTACCAAGATAAATTCTTTTGTTGCTTACCACAGATCCAATAGTTCCTCTGGATCCTTTTGGTCCAATGGTTCCAGTTGGTCCGAGTTTCCCTGATGTTCCTGTCTCACCCAGGTGTCCCATTTTACCCTTTGCTCCCTATGAGGGACAGATACACTCAAATACAGATATAGTGTACAATTCAGTACCAAGAAAAAAAAATATTCCTAAAGACCAGTAAATTCTGTCAAAGCATGGATTTATGCAAAGTTCATCATATGGCTGAAAGTATGAGGACGCTTCACCAAGGCCTCCATATGTGGGCATTCCCCATATTATTATATAGAATGTTTTTGCATGATGCAGCATTGAAATTTCCCTTCACTAAAGCCAAAAAGCCTGAACCCACTCCAGAACTGGCAATGTTCCTTGCACCAAGTGAGTTCCATAAAGACATTGTTTGCCAACATTAGTTTGGAAACACCTACGTGGCCCACAGGGAGCGTTGCTCTCTAGCCGACTGAATAGTGACTAGTGGCCTATTTAGCGGTACTTAAGCTCACTAATGCTAAAATCCCCACAGCAACAGTAAAATCTAATGGAATACACCACAAAATGAACCAGAATTAAACATAATACTGTTATTATGCTTCATACACTTTTAAAGATCAATGCAACCTCTGCCTTTCTACCAAATTGAAACCCTTAAACTATTTTACAATAGTTTTTCTAATGAATTTAATGGTTATTATAGTGAAGGTGAATTCATAGCAAATATGATAATATCAAGCATACAAATCTATTTTTTATACAAGTACAATACAGCACTTAAAAAGCACAAATGGTGCAACACAACCCAGTTGACCTGACTGTCAGTAATAATTGCACAAAGAATGTCTATTGATACAAATAACTATTATGCACAGCAAAGGCAAAACACCTTAACTATGAAATACTGGTGTATAATTTTGTATATGCTGCCTGAAATTCTATATAAAGCAAGTTTCACACAATAGTATTTTTCCAGCCCACAGAAAGACGCGATGCTGTCATATTGTTACAAGATAAAGAAAGTTACTTAGAGTCAATATTACTTGTTAGAGTAAATAACTTTTTTGGTTCACTAACCTTGAGGCCAGGCTTCCCTCTCTCACCCATTTTCCCTGGCTTCCCTTCAGGACCCTGAGCACAAAAAAGACCACATAAACAGAAATATAATTCAAAATATCTTATTGGTAAAGGTTACTGGTTGTCTGTCTGGTAGTCTAATGGTTAAAAAAGCGGCTTTGGGACCGAAAGGTTGCTGGTTCAATTCCTGAACCAGCAGAAAAAATGTGTGGCGGTGGGGGAGTGAGCTGCACCCTCCCTCCTCCTTCATGGCTAAAGTGCCCTTGAGCAAGGCACCTAACCCCCAACTGCTCTCCCGGCACCCGAATGTGTGGCAGCCCACTACTACAAGTGTGTGTGCACTTTGTATTTGTTAAATGCAGAGGTAACAATTTCCCCTGTGGGATTAATACAGTATAGCAAAAAGTGGCCTCTAGCATACGGACCCTCTATCTGTAATTTTTAGGAGTGCACAAATCTATTTTGTGAATTGGTCCATATCAATCCATGCATTTTCATCTGTTTATCCAAGGTCAGGTCATGAAGGCAACAGGTCTAGTAGAGAGTCCCAGGAATCCCTCTCCCCAGCAACACTCTCCAGCTCCTTTCAGGGTAACCTGAAGTGTTCTCAGGCCAGATGGGATATATAGTCCCTCCAGCGTGTTCTGGTTCTGCCCTGGGGCCTTCTCCCAGTTGGATCTGCCCAGAAAAACTCTTAAGTGAAGCAACCGGGAGGCATCCTAATCAGGTGCCCAAACCACCTCAGCTGACTCCTTTTAATGCAGAGGAGCAGCGGCTTTACTCTGAGCTCCCCAAGATGACAGAGTTTCTCACCATATCTCTAAAGCTAAGCCCAGACACCCTCCAAAGAAAAGTAATTGCAGCCGCTTGTATCCACAATCTCATTCTTTTGCTCACTGCCCAAATCTCATGACCATACAGAATCGTTGGAATGTAGATGGCTGGGTAAATCAAAAGCTTTGCCTTTCAGCTCAGCTTCCTCTTCACCATACTGAACCGGTGCAGCGTCAGTATATCAGAGTTTTCCCCTTCCACTCCATGGATATATGTTAAAGATGGAATAAACATCACAAGCTTACAGAGAGCCACTTGGCCTAATCACAAACTGGCACAAAGGCGATGGCAAAACTTTTAGTATATTGGTGTGTACTTGCATCAATATACTTTGAATAAGTTTCTGATTAGAAAAGTAAGTAAGAATTGCCCTCTCCAGCCATTTGAGGACTCAAAACATGGATGCCTATCATACTCAACTTTAAGTGGTCACCAGTGGTGTATGTGTGCGTGTGCACCTTGTGTGTACTCACTCTGACTCCAGTGAGTCCAGGATCACCTTCTTGCCCCTCTTTGCCATTGATCCCTGGGTCACCCCTCACACCAGGTTCGCCCTCTGGCCCCATGTCACCTTTTTCACCCTGTTTAACAAAGAGATAATGCTAATAATATTTTAATTCTAACAGGATGCAATCCATATTAAAACTTTTTTGCTATATGCTAAATATAATTGAGTTTGAAAATGAAATGACAAAATTTCAGTTTTAATTTCCTGATATTTATATCCAGGTATAGATGTGTTAAACAACATACAAAATAAACTCACCCATTTTTCAACTGATAATATGCTGGACAATTATTTGTTACTCAGTTGTGCAGTTCAGTTGTTTAAACAATTAGTAGCTCTGAATGTCTACTTTTGTTCTGAGCTCTGGGTTAATACCAACTGCTTAATAACTAACCATGAGCTCTGTACAGAAAAATTTGAGTCTGAGGGTTTTAAGTAAGGTGAAGCCTGTTAAAAAAAGAAGACTGAGGGGGCTAAAATTTCTCTGTACAGACCAAGCAAAGGTTAATGAGTAGTTTATTATAAGGCATTTTAAAATGGTGGCCTTATTTAATCCACTCCTCTGAACACTTTCGGGGTTTTGCAATCGAGGTGGTTAGCAGAAAGAAGGTCCTGGGTTCGAGTGATGGGCTCAGTGAGGTTAGCATGTCAGCCTCACAGCAAGAAGGCCTGGGTTTGATTCCCCGGCTTGGGTGTTGCTGTATGAAATTTGCATATTCTCCACATGCTCGCGGGGATTCCAAATTGCAGCAAGAGTAGTGTGAATGGTTGTGTATGTGGGCCCTGCGATGGTCTGGTGAGCCGTTCAGAGCATACCTCCTACACCTTCGCCCAGTTGCCAACTGCATTTCCCTAAAGTGGGCGGTATGTGTAGGCGTTGGTTTTCTTTGTTGTGCCTTGGTTTTCTTTGTTCTGTTTTAATTTTCTAATTTTCAGTTCACAGATCTCATTGTTTCCTTTGCCTCATGCTTGTTTTTGATTAGTTTGCTCTTGTCACCAGCTACATGCTTTGCTTCCTTGTTTATGTTTGGGTTCCATTTCCTGCATCGGTTTTGGTTGCCAGTCCACTATAGCCTTCAGCTTGTTTCTCTTCCTGCAGAAGCTGCTGAAGGTCACAGCGCACCGCGCAGCTACCTAATGACTAATCTGCACTGTACTGGTCAGATTGCACATACTGGCATTATGGCAACACTAATTATTATATGGAGAAGATAGTACAGGGATGAGATTTCTCTGTGCAAACATCAAGCTTGGTTATTAAGCAGTTATTATAATAAGTAGTTAGTGTATTCTGCACCGGAATGATCCCATTGGTTTGCTTTCTGAGGTTAATAGATATTCGAATATATACCACATGTAAAATGCGTTATCTGATTGGTTTGCTATCTCAGATTAAACAGTTATTTCATTCAGACCCAGTAAATATGAGCAATAGCGTGTTGTAATTGGTTAATCTATAAATATGACATCACATATACCATCACTACAGAAAAAATATGGCTAAACACTGACACAAATGAAGTCATTTCTTTCATTTATTCTTGGTTTATTCCATGAAAGGCATCAAGGATTGGAATGAAAGAAATTGATGTTAAAAACCTATTTATATATCAGACCTCTTTTTGCCAAATGTGATTTTAATGGCCTGCTGAAACTTACAAGCCTGTAATCCTTGGTATCGCCTGATGGCAGTGACCAAGGGAGACAGCATCATAACCAGTCTGATGAATAATTATACATAGACTGCATAATGGAATCCAACAGAGCAATTAAATGTGTACCTTGACACCATCGGGACCAGCAGGACCATGTTCACCTTCCAAACCTGGCTCTCCCTGTGCGCACACACACAAATACACCATTAATTACCTTAAACCTAATGTTCTCCCATGGACAAAATCCATCAACAGTGGTGTCCAAATATCTGACACCAATAGTGAAAATGCTTTTGCTTCAGAAATATTTCCATTACAAGTAATATTATCATGAAGACACCCTCATCTTGAATAGTCAAGATATTACTATGTTTATTCTCAGTTAAAAATAAAACAATTCCCAGATCTTAATTGTGGTCTCAGGTTTTGGACCCCACTGTGTGCATGAACAAAGATCGGACGCACCCTGGGCCCAATGAGGCCTGGAGCTCCAGCATTTCCTTCAGCTCCTACTGCACCCTATTGCATAACAAAATACAAAATACTGCATTTTTTACATTTCTTTTTAGTAAATTGTGTAATTTTAATATGATCACAGAATTTTTAATACTACTTGGCAACTTTTCTCTTTCCAAAAGATCTTTATGTATAATCTTGTGTGATTATACAAAGGATACTAAAGTCATTATTCTACCTTCTTTCCTGATTCACCAAGAACTCCTGTATCTCCCACTTTTCCTGGTGGACCCTGAGGATGAGGGACAGTGAAAAACAATTTTAATTACCAATGCCATTTATACATACAATACATAGAGCATTTGAAGCATATGGGTTTTTTTTCTTTTTTTGGAATTGATTCATTTTTATCTGCCCTGGCAAAAGTAATTAAGAGGAAAACAGAGTGAATGTATGTTTTAGGTGAATATTCAGTATGTAGTACATGGTAATGGTGCTATCTGATTAGGTCATTCTCTTTTTTTTATTCCAGTTTGACGGATTTCTATTATGCAAATCCAACACAAGAGACAGGAGGGAAAAAATTTTCACAGAGAGACATACAGAACACCTTACTGCATAATTTGTTGCATGTGCCAATCTTGCAATAATCATTCAAATTGGCAATGATGCAATAAATGCAATATATTGGCTTTCCACCAATCAGAAATCAGAAAATCCCTTGAATGAATAGTAATAGATTCATTCATTCATTTTCTTAATCGTAATTAGGGTTGTGGGGAGGCTGGCACCTATCTCAGCCGACTCTGGACGACAACAGGGTAAATCGCCAGACCATTGCAGAGCCAACACACATTTAGCCATTCACACTCACACTTTCACACATTGGGATGATTTGGAACAGCCAGTTAGCCCACTGTGCATGTTTTTAGACTGTGGGAGGAAACTGGAGTTCCCAAAGGAAACCCACAAAAGCATGGGGAGAACATGCAAACTTCACACAAAAACACCTGAGCCAGGAATTGAACCCAGGCCTTTCTTGCTGTGAGGCAGACGCGCTAACCCCTGCGTCACCTTGCCACCAAAAATAATAGACATTAAGTCTATTTTTAGTTATTTATTTATGTGTGTGTGTGTGTGTGTGTGTGTGTGTGTGTGTGTGTGTGTGTGTGTGTGTGTGTGTGTGCTTGCATATGTTATAATGATTACCTTTGGTCCAATGTTTCCAAGAGGCCCTACAGTTCCTGGTATTCCTGAGGGTCCCTTATTAAAAATAAAGTTTTGGCTCAGAAACTTTTCACATAAATCTGGATAACTGTATACACCAGTGCACACCAAGCTGTGATGAGTAGAATGGTGTTTATTGCCATTAAAACACTAAACTGTTCCACAAAGAAGGATGCAGGAAGAATATTTAATGCATTCATTTCACTTTAATTTCACTCACTGGTTCTCCTGCAATCCCTTTTTCTCCTGGAGCACCAGAAGGTCCTTGAATTCCCTACGAAGGCATGTAAAGCATTAATAACAAATATGTCAACATGTTACAAGCAGTTCTATAATATATTACAGTATTCCAGGCACACACAACTATTATCATTGAAATAATGTGGTCTTGTTTTGGTTTCAGTTTTGCTTCTGCTCCCACCATTTATTTAGTTTTTTCTGATTGTGTTCACCTGTAAAATATTTCCCCTTAAGTAGATTATTTAAACCATATTATATCTTGTCTAGTTGCAAAGTCTTGGGGTTCTTTCATGATGACAACTCAATCTTATTCTAAGCTCCTAGGATTCCTCTGTGTTCTGGTTTTGATCTCAGCCTGCTTAGCACTGTGATTGTGGATATTCCCTGGCTAACCCTTACAGCCTGTTTGCTGATCTCTGCCATGAATAATTACAATGATTTTCTGAATTTTTTCTAATAACTGTTGGGCCAGTAAAAAAATTACTGGGAAGGTAAGTTGCAATGGATTAGCGTCTCATCCAGGCAGAGTTTAACTCCTAGTCGCTTCGTGCTACAGAAACCGGGAATAAGCACCGGCCTGATGAGCCACTAGTCTCGGGTGTAAAAGCCCAAGACTCACCCAGCTAGCTAGCACTGAATTTCTGCCCTTGCATCCTGTCTAATCAATCCACATACTACACTTGAGTTTAGTCTCAAGTGTCTCATTGAGGTGTATTTAAATTGTATTTTCCTGTTTTTATGGAATGGAAACCTTGGTATGGAAGGGGATTTTCTTCATTAGACAAAGGTTCCTGTTTACTTGAAATAACATGGCAGGCAACGCTTACAGAGAGAATTTTTTTACTGATATGATACTATGTAAAAAATCAACAGTGTGATTATTGCAAACCAATTATTGCAATATTGTATTGAAATGTATTATTGGCAAAATAAAGTTACGGAATTTAGCAGACACTCTTATCCAGAACGACTTATGTTTCTTTTTTGTATACGACTGAGCAATTGAGGGTTAATGGTCAAGGGCCTAACATTTGAAGCTTGGTGATATTGGGATTTAAATCTCCAGCCTCCGGATCAGTAAACCAAAGTCTTTACCACTGAGCCCCCACAGTATTACCCTCAAAATAAGTATGCTCCTAAAGTGCTAATAATATTCAGACATTTAATATTTATTGAAAATATAGCTGAACTGTTTGACAAATCTGCAATCACACCCATATGTTTTTGTTGAACATCCTGTTCCAGATTTAATTCCTTTATTCTGTTTTGATAAGCTCTTCTGGGAAGACTTTACACTAGGTTTTTGAGCAGGGGAATTCACAAGGTGTTTAATAATATTGAGGTCGGCTCTCTGTGCAGATCATTTGAGTCCTTTCAATCCAGCCTTCGCAAACCATGTGTTTAGTGCACTTGTGCATTCTTATAATAGAACAATGGATGCTTTACTTAAAATGAAATTATAATGCTACAGCTTGCATGACTGTAGTGATATGTTGGTACACTTTCTTCCATGCCCGTTCAACAAAACCAGGCATCAACTGTGGGGGTATTTGTGGAAATTGTGCTTAAGATGTACTGACTAACTGAGTTACACCAGTGGCAGGATGTTTTAATAGTTTTTTGGCAGTTTCAAAGGTTGTGGGCCAGCCAGGCAGAGAGACCAGCAGGAAATGTGAAAAGTAGCTGCACTACTACCATTATTGTGGTAAATCCTTGAGACTTGGGGAGGTTAATTACAAAGTCTATGGCTTTGTGTGACCAGGAATGTTGTGGTATTGGCAGGGAAACAAGCTTACCCTTGGAAAGGTCTCATGGCACCTTAGGTCTCCTCACATTTTGAGCATGACCTAACATATTGGGCAATGTCCTCCTGCATTTGGGCCACCAATCCCTTTCTTTGATTAGTTCAGTCAAGGGTATTTATGATGCACCCTTGGGTAGAATGTGTTCTGACTGAACGGGCCCTGAGTTGTTTGTGAAATGAATGAATAAGTCAGCTTTGATGACTCATCATGCTTGTCATGGGGTAAGGCACATGGTAGTACATAAATATCCCAAGTTCTGGTAGTTAGTCCGGACGAAGGATGGAAGCTTTGCGCCATCCAGCCAAAGACAAAATTCCTCCTAGACACATTTTATAAGTAGAAGCTCTTATTCCAATTAATTTAATTTAATAGCCACATTATTCCATCTACAGCCCACTACGATGGTGCGAAATTCAAGTACAATTATCAGCGGCAGGACAAGCTCCGGTCTCATCTCTATCCGGGGCATAAGCAAAAACACTTTCTGCTGCCAAAGTTGTAATCCAGCAAATGGCTTTGCTGGAGAGGAGGTTGATACACTGTGCAATTTTCCCCAGGAAACGAGGTAAAGAACAGTAAAAATCATAGGAAGGTGGAAGGATCTCCATCATATTTCACATTTTTGGCTAAAGGCAGAGGAGGAGGTGGGGGTAGCATTGCGAGTGTGGCATACGCATCAGCCATGAGCTGTTACAGGTGAGCTTCAAGGGCCTGAAGTCTCTGATGGTGCTCACCAGTGTTTCCACTCTGAGACAGTAGCCTTTATATAAGATGATGCTACACCCATAGTGATGGGCAAAGTGTTCTGTCACGCCACATAGCGGCAAACAGCATATAGAATGCAATGTGAAGATAAACCTCATGTTTTTAAGCCAGGAAGATGAATCCAAGACACAGTTCAAGTTCATAGTCAGAAAGCAGGCAAGGTAGTATCTGATCAGACAAAAAGTTCATCAAAGGCAGGATATAGATCATAAACATGATGCTGGCAAGTACATAAGATCAAGATATATGTAGGCAATGCTGAGTTCAAGGTCAAAACAAGAAAACTGGTCATTTACTGGAAAATATACAAATAAATGGCTCAGTAGGCGCAGGATTAACTCTTAAGTAATTCTTTGAGATAAACCCTGATTTGCGAGCCCTTTGTATAGTGGTTTGGTGACTGGGTGTAAGTGCCATCAGATGTGAGGGAAGTCAAGTGATGCGTGACTCAGAAATTACATGATTGGGAGCAGTGAAAGTAATGCTGGAAAGTGTAGTGTGTGGATTGGGTGGATGGCGAGGAAGCCTCGACACTAATCATGCAGCTGGTAATATCTTCTGAAATAGACTTTTTATTCCACTGTGCTTTTAAATGGGATGAAACATACCGGAAATCCTTTTTCTCCTGCTTCTCCCGGCTCACCGATCTTCCCCTGCAGAAATTTGCCAAAATTTAAATATTTACACAATTACTTTTAATTTTCAATTACTATAAATAAAGTGATTGAAGTAGATGATTTAAATGTAATATACATGTAAAATATCATACTGCTGCACAGCCTTACCTGCTCTCCAGGAAATCCGACTTTTCCAGGGGGACCAACAGGACCCTAAGAGAGGACATTTGGCAGAAGAGGACAAGCAGAAAAGGAGAAGAAAGACAGGAAAGGAAAGTCAAAAGGAGGTTCCAAATCTGTTTTAATTGTTGTTGTTCCCAGTTTGATTAAACTTTTTTTATTCCATGACCTTCTTTACTTTGATACATACAGCAGTTAACATCAACACAAATGTTTTTAACTTTAAACAATGACCCAGAAATTAAAGCACAATCTCGAATACTGAATATCCAAGATACTGAACAAAATATTACCTTGATTAAAAAATATCAACAGAAAAAAAATAGCAACAACCAAAACCCCCTGCTTTTTACTGTGGTCTCTTTGGACTCCACAGTAGGTTCAGTCCCGCTACCAAAAAAACAAAACCCAAATTTTTTTTTTTATCATATTAGGACTCAATAATTTAGCCTGCAGTAGTAAAACATTAATACATTAGTCTTATATTTTGGCACCTTTTACCTGCCACAAACCACAAAGTGGGAATTTAGCATGATATATATATCATATATATATCATATATGGGCGAAATAGTGGCATTGTGGTTAGTACGTCCATCTCACGACAAGAAAATACTTCAAGATTCAAATCCTGGGCTCTGCATGGAGTTGTCCCTGTACTTGTGTGGGTTTCCTCTGCGTACTCTGGTTTCCTCCCACAATTCAAAGACATGCACATTAGGCACATTAGGCTAACTGGCAGTTCCAAATTGCCCCTGGCAAAAAGTATGGAGAAAAGAAAATTGTGTAGAAAAAAAAGTTGCAGTTGCCAGATCAGCTTTGCAGGTTGGAGCCTCGTCGTGGACCATTTTGTTTCATTTCCACCATCGATTTTCAACTGAATTGAGGTCCGGACTATTTGCAGGCCATGCCATTGACATTATGTGTCTTTCTTGAAGCAAAGTTTTCACAACTTTTGCCCTGTGGCACGATGCGTTTTCATCCTGAAAAATGATGTCATCATCACCAAACAAAGTGTCCAAAATCTCTATAAACTTGTGCATTTATTGAGGATGTAATGACTGTCATCTCCCCCCGTACCTTCTCCTGACACACAACCTGATATCAGTAACGATTGTGGAAATCGGCATGTTTTCTCATTTGTTTTGTTGTGCATTTTCTGTTTTCGAGGCGTATTGCTTTAAGTTTGCTATCTTGAAGCTTTGATATTTTCGCTCGGTTCAAGATCTCACTAAGGTGTACAAGCACTCTTTTTTAGCTGCAGACTAATTAGCAGATGTAATCGCATACTGTAATCTGTTGTAGAACTGCTAGTAAACGGTGATTCCATAATAATATTCTCAGAAATGAATGAATCCATATTTTTTTCCTCTGTTTGATCTGTAAAAACAGTTGCAATTGACTACAATTTTCAATCGTTTTTATTTTTGTAAGTGTTTCATAAAGTCAGAAGGTTGGAATGTTAAATAAAAATAGTTTTGTGGCACGTCTGTAATTGTTTTTTTTTCTACGCAATTTAACAATTGAATGAACATTTTCTTAGAGTGGGGATTCCTATACTTTTTGCCAGGGATTGGAAGATGTGAGCAAGAGTGTCAGTGCTTGTGTGTGTTGCCCTCCAATGGTCTAGTAAGCCATTCAGGGTGTACCCTGCCTTCACCCAGTGTCGGCTGAAATAGGCACAACCTTCCCATGACCCTAGGAGTAGGATTGTGTGGTTCAGCAAATGAGAGATGGAAAAAAAATATCATATATCATGGTGCTACACCTGGTATCATTATGACCTGGTGATCTTATTACAACATTTGGCTGCATTAAGACATCTTACCTTTTTGCCCTCAGTACCAGCCTCGCCAACTTGACCATCTGGCCCTCGTGGACCCTAAACACCCACAAACACACAGACACACACACAGAGAGGGGGGGATCAGGGGAAATAAACCCAAACTTAATAAAAGCTTGCATGCATTGTGTATGTCTTTGCAAATTTAAACACATTGTTATTACAACCTTCTTCATGAAAAAAATAATAAATCCTCACACAGGGGGCACCAGTGTACTGCGAAATGTCACATGTAATTCATGTAGGGGAAGGTGTAAAAAGAAAATATATATATACCATTCGTTCATGTATAGGCGCAGACGTTTGTCTGATCTATGTAAACATGATACATGATTTTTATTATGTGTGGATGTGAATATTTTTATTTTATTCAGAAGTTCACTAATTTATATCTGATTTGCTTTTTAATAAGGGCGGCACAGTGGCGCAGTGGTTAGCACGTCTGCCACATGGAGTCATGGTTTCGATTCCCGTGCTCGGGTCGTTTCTGTGAGGAGCTTGCCCAATGTTCTCCCCGTGCTTGCGTAGGTTTCATCTGGGTATTTAGGTTTCCTCCCACAGTCCAAAAACATGCAAAGTAGGCTAATTGGCTGTTCCAAAGCGCTCCTAGGTGCGAGTATGGCTATGAATAGTTGTATGTGTGTTAGCCCTGCAATGGTCCGGCAAGATGAGTCAGCTGAGATGGGCGCCAGCCTCCCCGCGACCCTAATTAGGATTAAGCCGTTTAGAACATGAATGAATGTTAGTTTAATATCCGTATAGTGTTATTTTAAACGGACTTTAAATGATGGCCTTTTCAAACAGGCTAATGCAAGCAATCAAATGTGTTTTGGCAGATTGCGACTTCAAAAGGAAATCCTAAAAATGCTCAAGATAAACATGAAATCCATTAAGAAATCATAGAATTTCATAAGAATTGAGGATGATAACAAAGAAAACTTTCATTCATTCATTTTTCTGAACCGCTTAATCCTAATTAGGGTCACAGGGAGGCTGGCGCCCATCTCAGCTGACTCTGGGTGAGAGCAGAGCACACCCTGAACAGCTCACCAGGCCATCGCAGGGCCGAAACATGCTGACGGCTATGCAGCTACTCTTGACGAAAGTCAGCAATGGTTCTTTTACATGCCTCTCACCACAGACAGTGAGAGACATGGCCGGCATTTGATAACCCAGTTAGCTGCACTGGGGAGACAGCAGTGACATCCTGCTGATAGTGGGGCTTGAACCCCCGACCTTGGGATCAGTAATCCAGCACCCTACGTCTTCAAAATACTTAACAGAGAGATAATACACGAAGAGGCTCATGGATTTGTCTTACCCGTCTTCCCTTGGGCCCTCTAGTGCCAGCAGGGCCTTTCGCTCCAGGAGCACCCTTAATGATAAAGGGATAAGGAGTTATCAGATACACACAAACATCCACACACCCACACCATATTTCAATGAATGAAATATGAAATATGTTTGGGAGTTTTATATATTTATATATATAAAGAGAATATTCAAAAGGTCTATTCTGCCTGTCTATTCAGTTAACTGCCTGCACATGTTATGCCACTTTTGTTTAAAGGAAAACCTCAGAATCAACCTTATCTTTATTTACAACATCTGTAGCATATAAAGAAATCACTACAATCACCTGGCATCTTTTCAAAACTTTATAAATCTTTGAAACATAAGAAAGAAAGTCCAGGAGCAGTTTTGGAATTAGGAATATTTACAAATTATAATATAAAATCTCAGAGAAAGAATACTTTTTAAGGCAAAAGAATTCATAGCCACATATTAGCAGTACCACTCCAGGGAAAGTTTAAATATGTTGTTGTAGTGTTCATTTAGATAATACTATGAAACAACAATTTAACCTGCACACGTTCATGACTTGACCTCAATAAATACACTTCAAAAATTTGCTATCCAATCAAGATTATTAAAATTTTTGGGAATAATGTACTATGTAATATGTAATATACTAGTTTGTATCTTCTTAAATCAAGTAAAAATATCTGGCAGTGCAGTAAAATAATTACACTTGGTAAGATTTCTTAAAATAAGAAAAATATTCTTCAAACAATATTCTTTCCAAGTGTATCGATCTTACTCCACTGACATTCTGTTCTTGCATAGTATATTATTTCCAAAACAAGATCTAAAAGTATTTTTGGCTAACGTGGCTATGTTTCAAATAATAGATATTATAAAGAGTCCTGTGTGTTAACAAACAAGTTTCAAAAACGGTCTGCTTCAACTTACCGGTGAACCTGGTGGTCCAGGAAGTCCGGCCTCTCCAGGAGTCCCTGGATGTCCCTGCACATGAACAATATGTACAAATAATTTCATACTTTATTACATATTTTGTGCAAATAATATTTAACTAAAGATTTAGATACAACTCTCTCTCTCTGTCTCACACACACACACACACACACACACACACACACACACACACACGGGGTAAAAAAGTTTAAATTTTGTTGCTGAAATGAAGATATAATAGAAATTCTCCAGCTGAATTTATTCAATGCACTTTATAACAGCTAAATGAAAGATATAGGGCCGGATCTACTTTGCAAGGTTTGCGTGTATAAAAATGCAAAAACACGCAAAAAATGTAGAAACTGATTTATTACCAGTGCGCACTAAGGGTTGCATCTTACAAAGATGCAAAATAACACGTCTGCATCCAGTTAGGACGTTTTCCGCAATAAATATGCAACATGGGGTGTTTACACGCAATTGTTCTTGTGCTGGGAGGAGAAAATGTAAATATATTATTTTAGCACACGCAAAGCGATTTATCAAACCTAAAAAGCAATTTTGCCAGTACAAACTGCATGTATATTTAACACGTCTCAAAGGGAGGTGCAAGCGGGTTGGATGCGTAATTGCGCACACAAGGCTGCGGTTGTTGTGGTGAGAAAGAGACACTGAAATGATGAAAGAAGACGCAGAGAACGCATTTTTCACATTGGAAATAAGAAAACGTGTGTGTTTTATTTCCCTCTTTTCTTGAAAAGGCCTACTGCTTGTTTCCTTCTGCGCAGGTTGAACCTGCCTGTCGTGTGCACCTCTCCTCCCTCTCTGGTCTGTGGCTGCCGAGCTGTCACTGAAGGACTTGGTCGGACTGCTACGACACCTGGATGGAGCACACTCATTGCCTGTAGTCCTCTTGCCACAGAATTGACGGCCATCGTCAGGGCAGATACTGTGCTGACCATCTGTCTGAGTGTCGTACCTGGCCGCCCGTGCCAACGATGATGCCACGCGCATCTCCCGTGCAACTGTCTGAAGGGCTGCAACTCCCAATCAACGTCCTCTGGACCCTTTCGAGGCTCTGCAGGGGTGGTGGATGCTTTGGGGGGATTTGAGGGAGGTGGCTGAACTTCTAATGAAGTTATACATATACATATAAAAAGTTTTTTGCTGGGGATTTTCTTCTTTTCACTCTTCATCCACTGTTCTCATCGTTTTCCCAACAGCATGTACTTTTTCAGATTTCAGGTTTTCTCCCATATAGCATTCCTTTGTGTGATCATCAGATTTCTTTGTAGATTTCTTTGTGTACCAACACCTCGAATTCTGTAAAGTCCAATTTCATTTTGTGCTCCAAACTCGCCATAGTGCAAAACAGGAAACACACAAACCCCTCATTTAAATGGGCGTGTCTCCTCTTCACGTTCGCACTTCTTGTCATTTACGCAATCACTCTTAGCAAATGAATACACGCAGATTGGGACCTTAGTAGATCTAGCCCATAATCGCAAGATGGGAGGGGGGAGGGGTTGTATTTTTATATGTATTTTATTATATTCTTTTATTAAATTAATTTTTGTTTTGATTTTAGCCATGAATCTGTTGTGATGCTCCTCTACCAACTTTGCACATATTTGCCTGCTTTTCTTTACAGAACTGTTCAAGCGCAAGTCAGAGGATGGTGACTGTTGGTACAATCTTCAAGTCTTTCCACAGATTTTAAATAGGGATAAAGTCTTGCAAGGCCATTCACCTTTTCCTCCTTCAGCCACTGTGTGTTTACATCGGGACACTGTAATGCCAGAAGTGAACCTTCTTTTTTGGCAAAGGGCAGCATTTTGAGAGTATTTGGCCTGATTCATTTTTTTCTTTTAGCCTGGAAAGTGCCCCAGTCCATGCTTCATAGAAACACGTCCACAAAAAGATACTACCACCTCCATGCTTTACTGTAGGTATGGTGTTCTTTGAATAGTAAGCTGCATTGACTTTCCTCCAGTTATGCCATTTGGTGTTGAGGTCAGTCAGTTTGGTTTTAGTTTGATCTGACCATAACACCATACACAACACATCCATTTGGAATCAAAATCTTCAAGGTGACGTGACGTGGCCTTTTTTGAGTGGCTTTTTTCTTGCTATCCTCCCATGTAAGCATCAAATGTGAAGGATTTGCGACACTGTTGTTCGATGCACACAATTCTTTCAATCATTCTTTGCCAAAAACTTCTGCAACTGTTTCAAAGTTGCCACAGCCTTCTTGGGAGCCTCTCTGACCAGTTCCCTTCTTGCTCTTCCATCTGTGTCGGAAGCACGACCTGATCCAAGAAGGGTTATAGCAGTTTCAAACTGTCTGTAATTTGTCTTTTCATAATCACAGCCCTTCCTTATAAACACTTCAACATCTGATTGCAAGACCATGAAATTCTGGGTGTCTAACAATGTGAGACAATAGTGATTGTCAGTAGCATTGAACAATGAATATAACTGGAAGTAACTTACTGAGAGTATCCATGTTTTAACACAGATATGTGACCCAGTCTGGCAAAATGAGTCACAGTGACTAAAAATTCAAAATTGAGTTAGGCATACCATTTAAAAGAAGAGACTCTAAGCTTTAAAATGGTATGGCTAACTCAATTTGGAATTTTTGGTCACTGTGACTCATTTTGCCAGACCTGGTCACATATTTGAAAAAAAAAAAGAAAATATCTATGGTCAGTCTGAACTTTTTTTTGACAGATTTTTGTATCACTGTTCTGGCAGATGCTTGTTTGTTTGTTTGTCTTGAGATAATCATCAGGAGTGGGTGATCATGTGCAACTGCATTCACACAAGGAAGCAGGAAGGAAATTAATGACGAGAGTAACACAAAGTGGATGAGTGCGGAGTTCAGCAGAGCTGAACAGACAGATGCTGCCAAACATGAGTTCCCCAAACCCGTTTCCTATTCGCTTCCAAAGACCCTTTTAAAATGCACTTCAGCAGCAAAGTGCAGTTCCTGTGATAATGCAGAAAAATAGCAGTTGTAAGTCTAAAGTTGCTGGAATTATATTTGGTTAATGTTTAATATCCGAATGACTTGCTGTGCGAACTCAAGAATAAAATGGTATTGTATTTCGCCTAACTTAGAAGAAAATATCTCCATCATGGAACTGTAACTGTATCTGCCTGTGTAAAGTGTGTACACACTTCACATAAGTAGACAACTGATACATATTTTAATTTATACTTTAATTTATTGCTGCATCTAATGTTTTTCAGAAATACACAACTTATTGTGCTACTCTGTAGCTTAGTAAACTCTTGTTGTCATAGCAGTAGACTATGGCCCTTGTGAACTCAACACTATAAGCTCTAAGTATGACTGCTTATATTTATAAGTATATAGATTGACGAGTCTTTAGTGCCACTGAATTCACATACAGTCTGTGTCTGCATGTATAGTGTATGCCTTTGTATTTTTGTGGTCTCTTGGGGTAAACTTACAGTAGATCCTTTTTCGCCTGGTGGGCCTGGCAATCCTGTTCCCCCACGATCGCCCTAGAACACACACACACACACACACACACACACACACACACACACACACACACACACACACACACACGCAGACATCGATATTGACTTAAAAATTCTTATAAAAGTCATGTTCAAAGTACTCCGTGCTCAGTTGATTATGCAAAATTGGTTCTGATAGGTCTCACCTTGTCTCCTGCCAGTCCAAGTTCCCCCACTGGTCCCACAAAGCCAACCAAACCCTACACACACACACACACACACACACACAAGATTTAAAAAGGGGAATCAGATAATAAGAATATAACTCAATGTCTTTGCATCATACGCATTCTGCTTATAAATCGATATTTTCCAAAAAAAAAAAATTAAAGCTGCAGCATGTAACATTTTTGAGGATTTGTTTGCAGAAATGAAGAATAATAAGTACATTTTTATCAATCTTTAATCATTAAAAAAACAAGTTGAGTTTTTGGCACTATAATATAAGCTGTTTCTATTTACATCTGGAGCGGGTGCCCTCTCAAGGACCCACCATCTTACACTGCCTTGTTTCTACAGTAGCCCAAAACCACACAGGCTTCAAAGGGAAGGGGTCAATTGGCTGCTATCTGGAACGTCACCACTAGATGTCGCTAGACATATAACCAAATCTTACACACTGTAGCTTTAAGCCAGGGGTGTTAAACTCATTTTCACTGAGGGCCACATCCCTTAATTAGGAAGTAATCGAGGTCCGAATAATAACTCATCTCAATCTAAAAAGGGCAACCTTAAAATCTGTGCGGTCATATTATTTGTTTATGCATTTGCCCTCTTTTCCTTTATTCACCTTCCATTTCTGACAATGCATGATGGTGACAATCCAGCCTGCAATCTTTCCTGACACACTAATGACTGGCTGTTTACTTGAAATAGGTTGGCTTCACCTAGTAGACGGATAATGAACTATGTTGCAAGCTAATACTTGATGCGAAGAATGTACGATAATTATATACTTTGAAAGCTCTCAAGGGCCTGATTGGCTGTTATAATAGCTCACGCAATAACAAAACTGAAAACAAGCATGCATGGGAGTCTCACATTAAACACAGAAGTTCATCACAACATTTCCTGTCCATGGTTATTGCAAAAACAAACCTTTAGGTGACTCAAATTATTGAGCTGAATGTACACATTCACACTTTATGTAGTGTTGACTTGTCCTACTTTTTTACTAATTAACAATTAAACACCTAAATTTCAGAGGTCTTTATTTTGGGTCTCAGACTATAGAGGTACATGCTGGCAGTGTGGACATTAAGGACTGATGGCGTTATGGTTCCCTGTGTGATAATATAATTAGTCCTTTCATCATCCCAACCACCACCAACACACACACACACACACACACACACACACACACACACACACACACACACACACACACACACACACA